>JAQIXA010000812.1:0-33852 GCA_034699045.1 Nanhermannia cf. coronata Gr-Ori-00579
CCGCTAATTCTAAGTATCTTTTTTATGTACCATTAATAGAATACTATAAGTCGAGTGTGTTGTACTATGTATATAAAGTTTAAATTAGTTTAAGAAATGGAATAAAAATATTTACATAAGAATCTAAAAATTCATAAAGGCTCAATTTTACGTTCAAAAAACCTAATATTGGTATGTTATGTACACAACTTATACATACTCTACACATAATTTTGGAAAAAATGTATTTTTATTAAACTTAAGAACCTAATAGGTTTTTAAATATTTTATTAGTCTTATAGGTTCAAAATTTAATAGTGTAATACGATACCTAGCACCCTATTATAGAAGATATATGAATTCCTGCTGTTTTTATATCTTCTACTAACTGCGAGTAGAACCTATTATTTATGCATTTTCAATTTGACAAAAATAATGAAAAATCGTATATTACAGATACACACTATAAACTAGTATGTTTGTACCTACGCTACGGTATTATGTTTATTTTTTGTTTTAGATTTTGAATTAGTTTGTAATAAGTAATAATACTAGTACTGGAACATCTACTACTAATATTTACTCTAATAAAATAGGTACATAAAATTAATGTCAATAATCTATCTTAATCTATCCAAAAATAGTTCGAAGGTCAAAAAACCGGCTTATAATCACAATTTAAATAATTTATAATTCTTAATTCATTGTACATAATACATGAATGCATACATATTAATATATATACAATATATAACAACATACATAGTATTATTTTCTACCAAATGTAAATATATACCTAAACTAATTGATAACCGCTTCATTTTTAAGCAATAGTCCATTTTATATCCAAGTTTTCTCAAAATTCCAAATTTTAAATTATTAAAATCTACTTTATTACATAATATATACCTTATACCAAGTATTTTAGTTTTAAAATTTTTCAAGATTTTGAATTTTATGTTTTTGTGTTTGAAATTGAAAACCTCTATTACTAAAGATTACTATCCTATACTAATTACTATTGCTGTATCCGTACATAATTATTGGGTACTAATAGACACTTTTAGTTAATTAAAGTTCAAAACAAATCTGTGTCTTTTAATGTTAATTTATCAATGATTTTCTCAAAATTAATACTGATTTTAAGTGCACTTCAGCACTCGAAAAGAGTTCGAGATGAAGAAAACTTGGAGATTATAAATTTAAACTGTTTTGAAGGTCCCTATAAGGATTTGAAATATTTTGACCGAGTTATAAACCCAGACTCTAAGCTGACAGCTGTAAGTAATTAGCATCTAGTTCCTAAATATCTACATACACAATTTTGCAAAATAAAACTTGAATTATTTGGTAATCCTTAGTAAATAAATTTGACTTTCAGCCTCAACTAGTTAAAAAATATGGATATCCTGTAGAAATCCACAATATTCATACAAGTGATGGATTCATTTTGGAAATTCATAGAATTTGTGGGAAAAGATATTCTGGGCAGGAAAGTTGCAAGAAATTTGGAAATAAAGCACCAGTTGTTTTGTTATTTCATGCTTTTTTAACTTCAAGTTCTGATTGGCTTATGAATACAGTTGATAAGGCTTTGGGTAAGTTAGTTTATATGAGATTTGATTTGAAAATTGAGTCACTTTTTACACTATTTGGGAAAAATTCATTTTAAATTAAAATTTCATTTGAAACTCTTTCAAAATGATAAATAATTAAATATCAGTTCCATATATTAGGTATATGTAAGTACCTAATGAAATATAGATGTTCGATTTTGTAACAGCAGTACTGATTTTGATAGATTTAATTTCAAAGAAATCTACATTTACCTTATTAGGCATTTAAGTAATTTGATCTTATTTGACTCATGAAATGAAAGAGATTCTTTAATTCAATTATTAAAATCTAAAATAAGATTATAAGGGTTTATTCCGAGTGGTAACTGTACCCAACAACCGTTGTAATATCGATTGGTCCAATACTGACAGGTTCAGAATAAATACAGGCTGGTCTTTATATTTATTATAAATACCCAAAATATAAATTTTTGATTATATTTCCCTTTTATTAGCATTATAATTATACCTAAAGAAAATAACCTAGAACCCGCAAAAATTTTTATTTGAGGGCTTATAAATTATTTTTTTCTATGTAAAACCTGCAAAATATGTAGTAAGAAAAATGTAATTTACAAATAGAATCAAAAATTTACATTTTGGGATACCTAATTCTTTCACTAGTAGCATTGTAATTTGGACCAATTGGTTTTTATTTGGACCAGACTTTATTGGACCATTCGGTAAACAATCATTCATTCAAGTACAATTAATTTCGTTGAAAATTAAATTTTTGTTAAACTTTTGAGAGAATTATAATTACTTTATATCTACTTTGTAGCATATAAATTGGCCGATGAAGGTTTCCAGGTATTTCTAGCGAATTCAAGGGGAAATACTTATTCTAATCGAAATACGAACTTTAATATAAATGATCCGAGATTCTGGGATTGGAGGTAGTGCCTAAATCTCGAATACATCAAAGGATTATCTTAAATTTTAATTTTTTTTAAAGTTTTCATGAAATGGGCTCAATCGATTTTCCAGCAACAATAGACTACATTTTAGATCTGACTAAAAAGTCACAATTATTCGCTATTGGTCATTCAATGGGCAGTGCACAAAGTTTCATTGGAGCATCACTTAAGCCTGAGTACAACAAGAAAATCAAGTACATAAATAGATATTACGATAAAACCATGTTAATTATTGTTTAAGTGACATTTTGGTAATTAAATTTATAGACTTTTTGTATCACTTGCTCCAGCCATATATCTCTCCAATATGTCAAGTCCAGCTAAATATATTGCAGATTTTTGCTCGAATATATGGGTGCGAAAATTTAATTTGTGTTCATTTGTACTGGGTGATAAATGGATGCTTCCGAGGGTAGGCTACTTATATAAAATTCATTTTATACGAGTACTATGCATTTACAAGGTTGCAGATATTCCTGTATACTTGGACCTTCGACCTGAACCTTGGCCTTAATATGTGACATAGGGTACTGATAGTAAATAAAGCAAAGATCCCACATATTAGAGAACCCAAAGAACCAAATTTTTTGTTCACAAAAGACTAAACATGACGGTTTTTTTGTCAAAAATTTCATAAAAAATAGCATAGCGGAATTTGAAACTCGTCAGATCAAAAAAAGTAAATACAAATTTTTTAATGCTATTTTTTAAGGAATTTTGACAAAAAAATCAGGGTTTTTTAGTCTATCTGTGATATTGACAAAAAAAAAGTTTGACGGTTCTTGGATAATTGGGTGTATCACATATTAAGGCCCAGAAGTACAAGAGGGTCTGTTCCCTTGTCACAATTGTCAGTACCTATTTGGATTTTATAGGTTTTTATAACCCTAACTAAATTACTCGGACCAGTACTCTGTTCAAGTGAATTTGTAGCTATTGAAATCTGTGAGAATTTGATGTTTTTTATCGCTGGATTTGACTATAGTCAAATGAACACTGTAAGAAATACCTACATACTCAAATGACTCAAAATAAATTATAAAATGGAATTTTATTTTATAAATGATTAAAGGGTTTTCTGCCAGTTATAACAGCTCATACACCAAGTCAAACGTCCTCAAAGACAATGTTACATTTCCTACAATTTGCAAGTATAAGCCCAAATTCTAATGGAGGATTTGCTCAATTTGACTATGGACCATTGGTCAATTTGGAGAAATATGGACAAGTTGAACCACCAGAATATAATTTGACCAAGGTGACAATGCCTATCGTCATTTATTATGGAGAAGGTGATACTCTAGTCCACCCAAAGGTAAATATATTTTATTCATGGGATCTATACATATTATACCAGAAGCCAACTGACCAAAAAACCTAAAAGTCGTTTGATTCAGTTCTGAAAACCTCATTTTTGATCTAAATTCTGCAATTTTTTAATTAAAATCTGTAAATGATGTTAACTTTTCAATGTATAGTAGATATTACTCTACTTTAAAATCCAAATTATGATTTTTCAGAACTGTATAGTTCATTTTTCTAATCCGTTTTAAAAAGTTTTTACGCTCAAAAAGAATATACGGGAATTTAAGCAACAAAGTAGAGGATATTAAGGCCAAAATGAACTTGAAGAGTTTAAATTTTTTTAATGAATTAATTTCAATTCCACATATTTGAAGGATATCAAAAAGCTGGAGAAAAATCTTCCGAATTTGCTGGAAAGTATCCGAGTAAATAATACATGCTGGAATCATATTGATCCAATCTATGCACGAGATGCCGACAAGCTTGTATACAACGATCTGATTTACAGACTGAAAAATGCCAATTAAAATATACATATAAATATAAGTACATACAGAATTTTGTGGTTAAAGCTTAAGGATTAATTAATACTCAGAATTAGCAAAATTTTAGTAATAAATTGCAATTTATACTATAAACTTGCAAAATATGCGGATTTCATGCCATTTTAAATGATATAAAAGATACTTTAAAACTTTACTACTTTGCTATGTATGTAATTCATTAAGTTCAATTTCAAATCCTTTTTATATTTATGATTCATCCATCGAGTCCATGTCCATGTGTCTTGTTCATGCTTCAGAATTCATTTATGAACAAATTACTTGATATTATATATTCCACGAGCTATCTGACAATATTTTCGAATTCAGAATCCAGACACTATACTTTTGGTCAAAATTGGCAAAATTTCAAGAATTTCAAGAATTTTAAAATTTATTATATAGCAATATCTTTATAAAATCGCATTATTATATTACAAAAATTGTGGATTTTTATCATATTTCATACTACGAGTATATTTAGATACTTATTACTTATTACCTCTAATAAACTTTAGGTCGTCTAATTTTTTCAATAAATATAAGTATTACCTCACAATCAAAATTTTCAGAGCTAAATTAGTTTTAAAGGGTTACAAAATTATCAAAACTGATATTTTATCATGTTTCAAGATATCTGGATGCATTTATTTAGTCAATAAAAGGCAGTCAGTTCATTGCATAAATTTGAGATTTGATTTGTTTATATACCTACAGTATTTACGATTAGTTACTGATACTTAAGAATAGCTATCAAATTACTAATCTGCGAAATAATTTGAGTTACTTAACTTTTCAAATTCAAAATAGAACTTATCAGTATATTCTGTAGGTTTGAGAGAAATTACTAGTAAGTTATCAGATTGCAGTTTATAATTGGATTTGTTAGCAAATATACAGTTTATTTTGTATTAGCACATTTTTTTCTTAAGTGTGGAAATTACCCATAGACTTTATACATACATACATAGGTTAGGGTACTATTGTTATTTCATTCAAATATAATTTTTTAGTAATTTGATTGATGAGATTGGTGATAATTAATTTATCTATACTTGTTGTAATTACCAGTACACTACACTACACTACCAGCACTAGTAGTAGTGATCGAGTTTAAAGTGCTACCAATAAAAATCTTTCAAATGTGCGTCAATTTGCAGATTTATTTTTAAGCTAGCTCATAAATACTTGTCTAATTGCAAAATCTCTGTATAAGGTACCATTTTAGCTCGATTCTGTCAAAATTACCTGAAATTTTATTGATCTTTTGATATCAAAATTGAAAATAAATTCAGAATTTTGAAATATTTCGTGAAAAAATTGAAATATTGGGTACAATATCCGTATACTCGTTTTAAGGTGTACTAAAAATTCTATTTTTCAGTTCAATTTTCTGTAGGTAAGTCTCTAATTAGATCAGAAAAACAAACTTTTTCTGGTAACAATTTGAATTTTTCGCAAACTTTTTTAAAATTGAAGGTAAATTAGATTTTTAAGAGCTGAATTAAATGCATAATTAGAGCAAAAATTGTCTATATCTTATTGATTTGGTCCAATTATTAATAGTAATTGAGCTATAAAAAATCCTATTCTGACCTCGATTTTGCACTATTTCCAAGTAAAATTGAGAATTGAGAAAAAATTATGGATTTCATAGCTGAAATTACTCATATAGGTTCAAGTGATAGATTTTGAAGTATTTTACAAATTAAAGTAGCAAAATGTTTGCAAAAATTTAATTTTTTTAGAATTCATACACCTAGGTACATACATTATATCGGTACATGGTACATAGGTTATTGACTTTATTTCCTACTAATATTGAGCTTTAATGAAAGAGGAAATAATTCTTTATACAGAGATTTTAGTCTATTTTTCAAAGGGTTACTATAAGGTAAAGAACCTTGAACTTCCTATTCAAATTTCCATTGAACAAGTACTAAAACTCTCAAGTTAAATGTTTTCATTATAAGTGCAGAGATAAATAAACTATCTACCTAGTTATCATAAACTTTAAAAATACACTTTTATGCCTATCATATTATAGATATGTATTTACATAATTTATAATTCAAATCAAATGAATTGAATTGAGTACTAGATATAATTTTTTTAGTAAAAATATTCTATTTAAAATGCGTTTTAATTGAGTTTGTGATTCGCAGAAACATTCCAAACTCCAGCAGCAGAGTCGTCGAGAGTCGAGCCAGGCTTTTATTTGTGTCCATTTATTGTTTAATATAATTTCTATATTATATTAATTATTAAATGCACAATTGTTAGCACCCAGTCTTGAAGAAATTATTCACTGAAATGGCTCTGAAAGTATTAGTCCTCGTGTTTTTTACCCTACTATTTTATACAGTACAGTGTAAGGAGGATTGTAAGCCTAAAGCATCAAATATTAGTCAAAATTTGAGTAAAAATGAACTGGAAATTGCTTTGAATCAAGATGTTGGACACCTCAAAGATTGTCCTGAAGAATCTGGAGAAGATTTATTTGATTTTGAGTTTGAGTAAGTTTTATAACACTTTTTAAATTTCAAAATTTCATTATTTTTAACTCAGATAAGGTAATTTTGTCATATTTAGGCAAATTTTCTCACAAATATTCGCCATAACATAAATGCCACCAAATAATATGGTCAAAATAAAGGAAGTTTAGATTTTTTTGTACAATTATCTCAACTTATTGATTTATGAAAATACGTATCATCAAAAAATTTAATTTTACCCAAATTTTTCAGATTTTTCAAAAAAATTTGGTTTATTGGCAATTTTTTCTTATTTTTTGAATAAATTCTATCCAAAATAAGCCAATTTAAATTCATTATTGATCTTGATTTGTAAAAAAAGTCCTATATGTACTCGTATTCCAAAAAATGTCTTTTGGAATGAAAGTGTTTCAAATTATAAATATGGCTTGAATAATGCTAATACTACTATATGTAAGGGGTGAAATATGAATTTTTAGAATATATAATATACCTACTTGACCTACTTGAATTTGATAAAAAGTTCTAAAATAACCCAAATATGAATTTTTTCAAAGGACATGGCACATTTATGCAGTCTGTATCGGAGCTTTAATTTTCCTTTCAACCTTGATGACATTTGGCCTCTGTTGGTTCTTCAAGTGCTGCTTTTTTGTGCCCACAAATAATATAAAGGAAATTGAAAATGTTGAAAGTAAGCTCATTTTTTGAAATTTTTTGGATTTATATGAACGGATTTATATGGATTTATATAAGGCAATTATCTTCAATATTGGCCAAAATTTTAACAAAATTCTTGAAAAAATTCAAGAAAATTGTCAAAATAAGCAATTTGGACTTATTTTTAATCTAATTTGTGCTTTTTAGGACGATTTAGACCAACGATTTTGATAGCCAGAAATCCAGTCCCTGCTTCATTTCTCATGGAGCAAAATAAAGGGAAAGACAAAATCTTGGAGAATGAAGTTTTGCCCAAAATGACGCTTTCTTATGAGGATTTACGTAAGTGTTTACATACACAGTATTTTTTTTGCTAATAAGAAGAATAATTATACTCGGCAAAGTATATTATCCTGAATTATATTTAATCTTAATTAACATAAAAATAATTTCTAATTCTTAGCACCACCATATCCACTTCCATCCCGGGCCAATTTGCAACAAAATGAAAAAAATGGAGGATTTCCACCATCATACAAACAATCAACTATTGAAATCTGGTTATAAATTATCCATTATTTCATTTCATTACAAATTAAATTACTCTGCAAAAATGTAAATCTGAATCTGAATCTTATAATTTTTTTTTCAAAAATAAAAGCACATTCATATTTTAATACAAAGTAAATAGATCTATTTAATACCAAGTATTGCCTACTTGGTTTAGTTTAGAAAATTTCGAAAGTTCAGTTTTTTTATAACAATATATTGGCCTAATAAACTGCTCTATAAAGACTTTAATTAATAATTAAATGGTAGGTGCCTACGAAGTAGTTCAGAAAAACAAAATTAAGTATCTAATTTAGGACAATATTTACGAGTATTGTCTCAAAATTTTACTATTAATTGTCAATTTATAACCTTTGTATCTACATTTATGAGTAGATACATTGTCTTATTTACTCGTAGGTATGTACTTTAAACTAATTTTAATGTAGGTACCTAATTTAGATGTGTTTAAGTAGGGTATAAACTGAATGCAAAATTTCATTAAAAATTCCAAGTAGGAAGCTACAAATGTTTGAAATACTTTAACATATTCTTTAGAATTAAAAAATATTTATTATTATGATATTATATTTATGTATCTAATTCAGCTCTGAAAATCTAATTCATATTCATAATGCTTCATAAAATGTAAATGAAGATTTCCGAGCTGAATTCAATGAATAAAAGATAAAATATGTATCATGAATTTTGTTAAGTTCAAGTTTTTACATATTTAAAGACCCTTAAATAAATTTACCCTACTATGTACTTGATGATTTGACATAATTTCGGTATAAGTATAAGAATAGACATTCCTGTAAAATCCTTACGGGTTTAATTTCCTTCCCAAAAAAAGATAATTCAAATCCAAAATCGTGACCTAATTCCTATTTAAGTGTCTTTCCGTTACCCTAAAGGCTTAAAAGACCTTTCCTACTATTTACAAGGCTCCATTTGCTATCCTCTATTTGCTTTGATCAATCAGATTTTTCGATTCTCAAAATAATTTTTAAAATTTGATTATTAACTATAATGAATTACCTAAATAATCTTCTATGGATTGGTATTTTTTCTCAGGTAAGTTGATACATTTTTCTAAAAATTATACTAATCATTATATCATTCAAGTCTTTGTACTTTTTGAGTTTTATTTATTCAAATTTTTTAATCATTTTTAGAATTTTTGAGTGAATTTTAGACATTTTCTTACATTTTAAAATATTTTTACAATTGATAGACTTTTTGAATCAATCGAATCTTTGACTTTTCAACCCTTTGAATCAAAAGAAATTACTTTTTACGTTTTTAGCAAAATATTTAGACTTTTGAATCATTAAAAATGGCTTTTTTGAACCTTTTTTATTACATTTGTGTCGATTTTTTAGACTTTATTTTAGATATTTTAACAAATCTATGACCTAATTAGACATTTTGATTCATTTAAACATTTTTTCTGCCTTTTTATTTGCTAAAACTGTCTAAAATAAACTTTCAAAATACAATTTTTGAATAATTTCTCTAGATTTTACATATAATTGGAGCATCAGATCCCGAACCAAAAGAAATCAATAAGAATAAAACATCATCGAGGCAAGAAAAGGGTTTAGAAATCGAGATCCCATTCAAAGTAGCTGGTCAATCTTCAAGATTTAATCTTAATAATTATGAAAGTTTAGCTAAATTTGGTGGAAAAACTTGTTCTCAAGGTGTTGGACGAAGATTTCGAGCTATTGGAAGCAAACCAGCTAAAAATATTAAGAAAACTGGGAAATATGCGGCCAAAATTAAGAAAATGAAAGAACGAGGGATTAAACCACAACCACAAAAAAATCTCCGATTCGGTTTTTTTGACCCACTGGCACTTTTATGGGGTGCCAGTGGATTTAGTGGTCAGGCGAGTGTCAGTGGAACTCCAAATAATTACAATAGCTACTGTGATGTCATGTGCTCTACAAAATTTTGTAATTAACCTAATTAAAGTCATAATTTTATTATAATTTAACTTAGATTTTAGATTTCTTTTTTAGAATTAGCTTTCTACTTTCTACCTACTTTCTACTTTCTACCTATATTAGCATAGGTATCTTATTTGTCAGAAAATGCTTAAAAAAATTGATTCCAAATATTTTTTATCTAAGTTCTTAATGCATTGATCTGTACATTTTTGATAAAAAAACCATTAAGATTTCGAATTTTTAAATTTTTCGTAGTCTACTAATCTAATGTTGACTACTACAGCCTCTTAATATACATATTTTATTTATCAAGTTTTTTAGTTTAGAAATTTCTGAGTCTATTTAAATCAGCTGTCAAAGCCAGATTATTTTGTCAAATATTTCTTGACAATTTTTAATATCTGAGATTTTCTTGTATCTAACCTAACATGCAGAGCTATAAATGGGCTATAGTGCCCGTCATGTTTGTCTGTTACCTATCAAAAAAGCAATTTAAATTATATTATACTGTATACTTGTAATTCTAGCATTTTTCTCGAACGGCGAATGTTTCAAAACTTCTCCTGTAAGAATCTTTTTTTACTTTTAAAATGTCTTAAAATTTTCTAAATTTTTTTATTCTATTATGGTCTATAGTATTATGCAAATAAGCCTTGTGATTGTATGTGCAAATATATAACTACAGTAAGTCCAAATTTGTAAAAATACAAAATTATCAAAAAATTTGATTTCTTTATAATTTATTGGTATAATAAACTTTTGTAGGATTATGCAAACACTGAATATGGACTATGCACCCCAGACAATCCTGGTAAGTTTCTTGAACTCTTGTGAAAGTCCTATTTACAAATTTAGTAATACTTTTATAGTTTATTTATAGTCCATAGACTTGAATTTATAATGGAATCGAAATTTTTAAAAATTATCTTTTTTTCTGTGTAATAGATAAGTGTAACAGATATTGCCAAGGATTGGATCCAGACTATGTGCCATATAATGCTGGATATGATGATATTTTTATTTACAAGGTATTTTTAATACATATAATGATGATTGAAGTTTTAAAAATTCTGAATGAATTTTCCAAATGAAATTAAAATCATTGGTTCAGCCCGGTAAAACTAGATTTTGGTCAAAATCATTATTACCTAATGTATTATTATTTTTATGAAAACCTTTTTTTAAATGTACGTTTTTTTAACGGACTTTTGAATGCTTTTTAAAGACACCCCCCCAAAATTCTTCAAACCATCAGTTATTGTATCAAATACATGTAAAATTTAGGCCAAAATCTAGTTTTTATACATGAATTAACTAATTTTACAATAAAAAAGCAATTGATCTATTGAAATATGTACTAGTAGCTATTGAAATTGCAAAAAAAGTTCAAGTATCTTTTTTCTATTAAAGCTATTAAAAATAAATCATTATTTTTAACATCTAGATTGGTCGCTGTTCACAAGGCCAGTGCTATTGCTGTGGAAAGTACGATGATTGGAATATGATTGACACAGAAACAGTAGATGATTAAGAAATACAATTTTTTAAAAATTTATACATTTTTGTAAATACATTTTTGCACTTCTACTGTACTGATAGATAGATACTGATAGATACTTACTTATATTTGCTACCTAATTTATTGAATCCTAATTTATTTAACTAATTTACATGAAATAAATATTTTATACTCAATTTATCAAAAAGACAGTCATATCAAAAGACAAAATTTCAAAATTCAGACTTTTGATTTTATATTTAGGCAAGCTGGCTAGCTGTTTATTCCGTTAGATATGTACATTTATACATAGAGAATATGTAGATACTTATTAGGTATAATATTAAAATGATAATCTAAGCCTACTTAAGGGTTTGCCCTTAAACTTAAATCCTAAAATTAAAAGTATTTCCCAAGTCCCATTTATTTATATACATTTCCGTTACTTTTGACCCAAAAGGTTTTAAAACCTTTGCTCAACTTTGTCTCGGGTCCATTTACTCTCGATCGCTCAACAAGAGTCATTTTATAATCTCATTCAATAATTTTTAAATTAAGACAATTCCAAGTATAACCTTAATATGAATATTCTAATTGTTGCAATTTTTTATCTGGTAAGTACCCTTAATATACTATATAGTCTACAAGATTTTTATTAATTTTTGAAATATTTGGATTCTCTAGATACTACAGTTGGGCTATGCAGAAAAAGAAGTAGAGAAAACTCGTCAAGAAAAAGGTTTAAAATTAGAAATCCCAATTGAAAATATTGCTGATTTGTCCAAATTAAATATACAAACTCAGCCACAGCCTCCAGTACTACAAGCACAAACTAAGAATAAAAATGGACCTGGACGATTTGGCCATCATGGTTCAAAAATAGTAGCAAATAATTTCAAGAAAAATGTAAATCAAAATCAACCAAATAAGACTGCGAGAAAGGGTCTTCTAGAAGCATTTCTACTCTCCAGTTTACTTTCTGGAAATGCTGGTATCACTGTGTCACAAAATTCTGAGACAAATACTGTATGTGAAGCTGGCTGCTCTTCTGCTCAAGGTAAATACACTCTAAATCAAAAAATCTCGAAATTTTGAATTCTTTGATAAAAAAATTCTTATAAAATTCTTATAGGCAAATCGAAAAGAATTTTTGAAAATTTGAATGAAATTTTGAAATATTTTTACTTTATTTATCTAGGCTCATTCTCAACTGGAGAATGTTTCGGATTATCGCCTTATTATGCCACAGATCAGTGCGATTGCCTCTGTAAATATGCTGTCCAGGTTAGTCTATTTAAAATTTTAGATTTCTGTTGTAGATTGTAGATCTTTGGTCAAGTTCTATAGAATATAGAGACTCAATCTCTAAAGTTGAATTTTTTAAACGATTTTATTTTGAAAATTTTAAAAATTTTGAAATTTTTATTTCAAATTCTAGGATGAATATACAACCAGCTATGACCTTTGCTCAGGTTCAAGTAATGATTGTCAACTGTACTGTCAAGGCCTTTTAACCTCAGATGTTTCAGTTGTACCTCAAAGTCGTACCGGAGGAGATCTCATGTTTATTACAGGTCTTTTACAAGTCATTTTTTAAAGTAAAATCTCTCTATAAAGTATACTTTCTTATAGGTCGATGTGATTATGGAACTTGCTATTGCTGTGGTCGACCGTAAGTTTGCAAATAATAAATATCCTAATTTTGATAATTGTGATTCTGAAAATTTATTTTATTTTTCACAGATATGACTACCCATTGGCCTAAATTAATTTGCAATTCAAAATTCAAAATACTACCCTACCCTACTCGTATTTATTACACTTTTTGTACATTTATTTCATAATACACTTATTCTATTCTTAAAAAAGTTCATTAATAAATCTGTAAAATATTTTTAAGACTATAAGTTCGATTTTTGAAATTTTCATAAAACATTCTGAGCTGGTAATAAACCTTATAGATAGCATAATATAGCATAAAAAGACCTGATAAAGAAAGGCTTAATCTTTTTCAAATTACATACTTATTACTAGATAGGTAGGGTAGGGTACTAATGATTTCATATTAAAAGCATAGATAGAATCAATCTACCTGGTACTGGTAGATTTAGACATCATACTACAAATGCAAACCAAAAGGCTATCTATCTGTATATGAGATCTTTTCCATAAGTAGGTACCTACTGAAAGAATATTTAGTATACCCTAACTATTGACTATAACGAAAGTTTATACAAAATTCGAAATTCATAAATCTAGAAAAAAAAATCCGTTTGACTTTAACAGTAAAGCATTTTACTATTAGTATTTCAATTTGAATTTTAGATCTGCCAGTATAGATATCTGTAGTAGGTAAAGCTTTTGTAGTAATTTTTGATTTTACTTAAATGTTAAGATACTTACTAATTCAAAGTACCCAAGTATGTACCTATAAATAATACTTAGGTAGTAGGTTTTTTGGGATATATAATATAGATAAGTAGTAGGTAGGATACTCTAATTTTATTTCTTATTCTATTGAAGTCGAAAGTAATTTTTTAGATCTGTACTGTACGGTACCCTTAAATACCTATCAGTAAAAGTAAGCATTTATAGCCCTTATAAGCTACTTTAGTTTGTACAGTTCCCTTTTAATTAATCCCGTTAAAATTTTGGTCGTTCAATCTACTTAATATATGTATGTAGGTATTTATGAAATCAAAACTTTAAAAGTCCAGTTTTGATTTTAAATAGATATTTCCTTATTATACAAGGGCATATATGTAGGTACTGAACTAGTAAAAGTTTGTCTGCTGGCCTTTTTCTTAAAGTACCTAGTACCTACCCTAAGAATTAAGAATTTCACCCAGTAGAATTCAAGGTTTGAAACTCGAGAATTGGGGAACTTGAAATCAGTATCTGTGAGATAGAATTATTTTGGTCACTTGCCATTCCGTTACAAAAGGCTTTAAAAGACCTACAATGACCTTATTTTCAATCCATTTGCAATTTTGTTCCCTTACACAGTACCTACCTATTAGGAAATTTTAGAGATTTTTAGGAGATTTTTTTTTACAAAATTTAAAAATGAATAATCTACTCTGTTTAGCTACATTCTATCTGGTAAGTACCTACTTATATTTTATTTCTGAAAGATCTACTAACTGTATGTAATTCTTAATTTATCTATGAATATACATATACATGCATACTATAGTACTTTAAAAATTAAATTTGATTTTATTTTGATATTTTTTCTAGGCTATCAATTTATGTACAGCTGGAACACAAAGGCAAGAAAAAGGCATGAAATTAGAAATACCCGTCAAATTACAAGCTGTTCCAGATGGTCAACCCCAAATGTCCTTTTCAAGTGATCATAAAGAACCACACAAAACTTACAATCCATTGCAAAAACCATCAATAAGCAAAAATATAAATCATCAAAAGGCTATGAATGGACAAAAAAATAGATTCATAGATAGTTTACTAGGATTTGGTGGTTGGGGTAGTAGTGGAAGTGCTTCAATATCTATAAATCCTCAAGATCCAGCCAATCAAAGGTACATAAAATTTTTTTAAATCTCAAAATCTAGAAAATCAGCCTCTTTTTGACATTATTTTCCAAGTAAAAGCATGGGAAATCACATTTTTGAGAGCTGAATTAAGCAAATTGATTATACAATTAATTCATTATAAACAGGGTATAACTTATTTTGACGTTATTTTGATTATTTCTAGATTTAGATGCATCTATGCCTGTAGCTTAGCTTACGGCGGCCCACAGGATGAGTATTTTGGACTTTCTCCATCAGACAATGATTTAACAACGTAAGAATTAATTAATTACTTCAAAATTCAAAATAATTTAAATTATATAATTTCTTAAAATAGTTATAGTGGTAGTGATTGCTCTTGTTTGTGTCAATTTCCAGTCGATGTAAGTACCTATATTTTTTTATCTAGTCTAAAATTCAGTTCTGAAAATCTGATTCAGTCTCAAATTCTCTGATCCCCTCTGGTAAAAATGGGTTTAGTGGAAATTCGCCAAAAGTCGAATTTCAAAATTTAGGCAAATTATCCATTTTTTTCTTTCGACTACTCGTAGTCATACTTTATATACTATCGATTGTAAATTATGCGTTTGAAAAAATGTTCAAATAGGATATTTCAGAGCTGAACTTGAAATTGCTCAAATTTTTAAATATTTAATTCGTTTTCAGAGAGATATAACTACAAATTTGGGACTTTGTGATGGAGGAGATTCATCTGATTATGCTTGTCAGAGTTATTGTAGTGGTACTTATGGCAGTGACTATGCACCTATCTCAAGAATCGGTAATTCTCAAAAATCACTTAAAATTTCTTAAAAAAACTCTTTTAAAACCTCATATTTAATTTGCTTTTTTATGAAAAAGGTTATTATCAACTATACCCATATGGACAATGTAGCAAATCATCAGACGGAGTGTACGACTGTATTTGTGGAGGGTATGTTCCTTATAAAATTAAATGAATAAAATCAATTTTCTGAATTTCTTGTAATTTATTTTGATATTTCAGGTCACCAATATCATACCCAATGCAATAAAGACTTGTACTTAACTATACTTATAAATTAAGCCTATTTATTCACTTGTATATAAACCATTTTGTAATCTTATTTATTGTTCATTTGATTAAAAAATCAATTTTGTAAGGAGATAAAAGTACCTACAAAAAATATCTCGGACGACTCGACCCCTTTTATGGGTATTTTAGCATTAATAAAACGCTTTAGAACAGCAAAAAAACTCGAATTATAATTAGAAAATATCCCTAAATACTAATATCATATGCATATCACTATACTATCACTAATCCTAATCAATCACTAATATTAGTAAAATTAAAGGTTTAGATTCCTAGATACTTTTATTAGCTTATTCGAATATTGAAAACCAGTTATTTTTCAAAATATCTATTTACTCAACATATTAAAATTTAAACCAAAACCTGGTTTCCAAATCTAAAATAAGATCATTGAAATTGTGTAATTGTGTTTTAAGATATTTTGAAGTACTTTGGTCAGGGTATTTTTAATTTTATGATTTGCCAAAAAATACCAAATTCTGAAACTTTTCAGAATTTCTGTTCTGAAATCTGCAATTGATTACCTACCTATAAAAATCAAAAGTCTAAAAGGCCAAAAGATGGTAATTCAAAATTAAATTAGAATTGCTAGCAATAAGGCAAAAAAGAGCCCAGATTTCCCCTCTATTTTTATTTTTAAGTAAATAGATGTTAAAATTGATTTTTCAAAGCTGAATTTTAAACTGAGAGGATGTAGAGTAAAGTGTACAGTAGACTGTCGACTATAAAATTTCAAAGATTTTTTGGTCGGACAGACAAGAATTTTGAGCCCTATGTTTCATTTTAAGTTCAATTTTTAAAGCTAAAATTGACGTTGAGTTCAAATAGATAAGGTAAACAGACAAGATAAATTAAGTTTAATAGATAATGGACTACGAGTATTACTATAAAATAATCTACCTATACAACCATTATTTTAGCATCATAAAAATCATCATGTTTACACTTTCTTTATATGTACCTGCTTTTAAAATAGGTATTACAGATATTTCCAGGCTCTTTTTTATACTTTTATCTTTTTAGGAAAGATAAAGATAAAATATGAAAGATTATTGTAAATCGGTCGTCACATTCATAAAGTGTTAGATAATAAAAATTAATTTAAAATTAGGAATATTTATTTTTAATGAGTGCATTAGATATGATAGAAAAGAGTACAAGTGAGTAACTAGTTAGTAAATTAGTTATTAGTAGAATGGCATTTCACATTGTATATTATTGCATTTTAACTTTATTTTTGAACTATTTTGCAATAATTTCATCGAATTATATCCCAGTTAATAGTGTAAGTAGAGACAAAGGTCAACTTAATTTCGACTTTGTTCTAGAACAACAAGATCTAGAACAAGATCAAGAAGAAACACAAAATGATCAACATTTTGAGCATCATGAGTCAGAAGAATATCATTATGATTTAGAAGATTTAGATTCAAAAATATCGGAACCCAATAAAAAAGGTAGGTAAACTAGGTATATAATATACGAATATTATAAAAATTATCATTTGAAATTCTAAAAACAACGTGATTAATGATTGATCATTTTGAATATCTGTAATTTTGGACATAATAATTGTATTGTAATTATAAAAGTGTGAAATTTTGATAGAAATAGTCCAAATAAACCTTTGTTTTTAGTTGTTTTCTATATTTATTGAGAATTTCTAATAGGTATAAATATGTAGTTATATTATGTAATTCTACTTTAAAAACCATTTTTTGAATTTCTTTTTTGAATTTATAACCTAAAATTTAAGTAATTTTTAATAGAATTTTATTATTTTTGTAATTTTTTCAAGATTTTGAATTTTGGGAGAATTTCAGAAACAAAACGAGATTTCGAGACTTTTATAATTTTTTAATTAGATCTTGAGAAATTTTTGTGTTTGAGAGATTTGAATGAATAATTTTGAGAAATTTAGAAAAATTTAGAATTTTTGGTTGAAAACGTGAAAATTTTGAAAGATTTTAGAAAAATTTGAAGTATCTTGAGTTGAGATATCTGTATTTTGGGAGATTAAAAAAAAATAATCAATATATTGATATGAACAAACCAATACTGATATGTTCATTGAATGAGCATATTTTGTGAGATCTTGAGATATTCTTAGGTTCTATTTAAAAAAATTTTTGATACTGGCAAAAAGTTTACTCTGAACAAAATTCATAATCTAAGATTTTTGATTTTTTCTAGATAAATGGAAATTAAGTTGGAAATTCCCCTTTCTAACAAAATCCAAGAAAAACTCTACATCTTCAGATCAAAAAGTCAATCTGCCAACAACTGAAAACAACCCCATAATCCAAAGCTCAACCAATTCTTCAAATTTTTGGACTAAATTGTCCAATTTCAGTAAAAGAAACCAAGCTGTTGTCGCGTACTACATTTCCCTTATAAAATTATAAATATTTATTGTTAAAATTAGAAATATTTATCTTAGGAGTGGTGGATTCATCCTACTTTTTATTATCGTTTTTGCCTGCTGCTGTTTTGCTGTGAAAAAACACAAACATACGAGACTCAGTAAATAAATTTTTGATTTATAACATCCTATACTTACATGTAAAATCTTAGCTATATATTTTTTAGAACAATTGAATGCAACAAGAATCGATACAATGGACACTGGTTCAATCTCAAGATCCAATTCTATAAATGTTAATCCAAATCCGAATTCAGATCAAGCACAAGAACAGTTGACACTTTTGTGTCCCAATCCTTTTGACCATCAAAGTATTCTTCCATCTTATTCATGTAATCCATTTTATATTTTATTTTAAGTCTATTCTATTCATGAAATTCAACTTAGAAAAGCCAAATTTTGACCTTTCTTTAACAAATAAATGATACTACAAACTCAAAAATGAGGCAAAAAATTGATTCAAAATGTAAAAATTAAAGGACTACTATTATTTAAAGTCAATTACTGGTTTTCTAGCTGTTAATTCACCTCTAATTGGTGCTCATCATGATGACCCCCCACCCTATTCTCCATCATTTACTGAAGAATATATTAAAAGTAGGTACCTTATATTAAATTAATTATCTTATTAAAATCATAAATTGATTAATTTTTCTCAGGATTAAGTATGATCTCCGAACAGCAAAGGAATTCTAGAAATTTTGATCTGGACTCTATTTCAGACACTTCAGACGACCAGGATCAAGACCCACAATCACAAGAGAATAATAATAATAATCACAGTTTTTGCTAAAGTTAAGAACTTATATTTGTGACTTATATTATATACTTGTTTAAGGTTTATTTTTTATTTTTACTACTCTTAGGTTAGGTACCCTACATATCGATAAATAAACTTAGCTTTAGAATTAGTTTAAGCTTAAACTAGCAATTTATTTATTAGTAAATAGTTTTATAGGCTATTTGTTACATATTTTTTATACATAATCTATACGATTTTATTGTATTAAACCTTTGAATGATAAGATAAACGATATGGGAGAAATTAAATTGACTTCGATAATTCAGAACTGAATTCCTGAATTTCTGAACTGAACTGATACATCAGAACAGAATTCAAAGACTGTCATATTCTATTCCTATTCTACTCTACATCAGTAGAATATTCCTATCAAAATCAGCGGTACGAATTCAGTTCAGAAAGACTTTTCATTTAATATTAAGGACATTTGTTAAACCAAGACCAAAATCTTGATTTTCAGAACTGAATTGCATCGGTTTCAGTTTCAGAGGAAATCGATTAGAAAAAAAAAATCCGAGAAATTCTTAAGCAGGTCCGTAACACCCCATAAATTCTACGATGATATTTTTGATATTTTAAAAAGGGTTCAAAAATTGTCCAAGATTTTAAAATAAATGTGATTTTTTGATTTTCGATTATTTTTTTAAATTTTTTATTTTACAAAATAAAAAAAGTTAATTAAATCAAAATTAAGATGGTCCATTTAAAACCGGTTGAAATCGACTTACTTTGTTGTAAAAATGCATTTGATATTGATGATAAACCTGCTGCTTTCGATGAAAATCTGAAGAATTTAAGGTAAGATAAGAATTTTGAATATCTACTTGAAAAAATCATTTTCCTATAATTCAACTCAACTCTGACTCTGAGAAACCTAAATTTGCCCTCAACTATGGGTGCATTTACTTGTGAAAGCGAGGCCATAATTTGAGTTTTCAAATTTTCAGACCTGAATTATATGAATAATCGACTAGTTTAAAATGATACATTAGGGGTTAGGGCACTCAAATTATATAGATTTTGATATTTTTATTTAGGGTAGGGTACTTATATATTTGTATATCAGCACTGAAAAACCTAATAAAGGCCTCAAATAGATTTGTGATAGTGAGGTTTAGTCTAGTCTATATTTTCACAAATCGACTGAAAAACAAACACGTTTGAACTCAATTTACATGGGTTTAGTTGAAGCTCAAATTAAAAATTATGTTTAGCTTTTAGAGCTGAAATAGAGGAATAGATTAATTACGCTAATTATAATGATTTTTTATGAAATTCTAGCCAAGAAGAACTGCTGTCATATGCTGTGAGGATCCTTGAAAGCTATATACAATTAAATTACACTGGACCAACTGAAGAACGTATCGAAAATTTTCTAGCATCTTTGTCTAATGAATCAGGACCAAAACTTGCTGTTGAAGAAATTGTACTAGATGGTGAATATCTTATGCCCGACGTTAAATACCCTGATGTATTTTTGTATCTTGAAAGAATTTTTGATATAATTGATGTTCAAGTATTAGCCTCAGTGAGATGGTGGAGGCTGAGAAGTTTGTTTTTACACCAAAGGATTTTAGAAGAAAGGTCAAATATACTGTGGAATAAGATCAAAAGTGCTATAGAAGAATCCGGGGAAGTTAACTGGGATGAATCTAAAGAAGATGGGAATTTTACAGAGTTTAATGCACTTTATCATGCAGAACTGGTGTCCATTTATCTTTATTATTATGATAGTAAAAATGCTATAGAACAGTACGCAATTGCTCAAAAATTTGCCTGTATGGAAGTCGAAACTAAAGGTAATTTTAAGTTTATAGCTCTGTTCTGTTCTGTTCATAATAATAAATAATTAATAATGATTTTATGAACTTGAACTCATACATACATACACTTTTATTTTATTTTAATATTATAGGAATTTATGGAAAAAGAACAAAATTTCAACAAAAATCACTCCCTCAACTTGTTGTTCATGTTCGAAGTGATACAGAAGCTGAGCAAAAAACCCATAAAAATGATTTGTATTGCAAAGAATTTATTGATTCGGGACAGCCATATGTAAGTTTAATTATTATATAGGTACACTACCTACTTAATATAAAAATTCTTATGATTAATTCAGCACTAAATATCCTAATTTTGGCTTCATTTGTTCAAGTAAATGCTTGTAAAATTGGAACTAAAAGTATTATTCAGTGCAGCAGTGCTGAATATACTTTAACTAATTAATATATTTGATAGAATTATATTATTATTTATAGGCTGTATTAATGAATGACGAAGTGCTTCTTGAAAACGTAAAATTGGAAGATGATGAACAAGATCATTTAATGCCTGAAATTTCTTCAACACAACTGGGTGTTTTGTACACAAAATTGTAAGAATTTTTAAGTTTTATTTAAGTGAAAGTGATATTTTGCCTTTTGACTTTATATTTTATTTTAGTTATCTAATGACATGTACAGAACCGAATGATGGGGAATTATTTCATCATGAATGTAAAGCATATGTAGAGGTAAGTAAGTATCAGTATCTTAATATCTATTATTATATCGATGAAATGTATTTTAATTCTGCCTAGCATTATAAATAATGTATCTTTTCTAGACACTTTTAAAGAAGCCGAATAGCTGGGCAATTCAAATGGCCACCCTTCTAGCAAGATCAAAATATGAAAGAGGACAAGTCAAGACTTTTGAAAGATCGATGAAACAATTTGAAGCTTTAAAAGGAGCCGTTGAAAATCAAAGTCCAAGATCAGAAGCACGGATCTCACAATTTTTTGTTGCATATTTGCCAAGGATAAGAGAAATATCGGTAATTAGAAATTAAAAAATACTTGAACACAAAAATTATACTTTGTTTTATTTATATAGCTGAGACTTGCGCAAATATTGGAATCCTTAAGTTTATTTAAATCTGCACTAGATATTTATCTTTCAATGAAACAATGGGAGAATTGTATAACTTGTTATATCGCCATTGATCAAAATTCAAAAGTAATTTCATACATTTTTTTATATTTAAGTTTCTTTCATCTTTTAACTGAATGAATTTTACAGGCTCGAGAATTAATCGTCAACGAATTGCGAAAGGATGAAAATTCTGTCAAGTTTTGGATCCTTCTTGGTGATGTAATAGCGCAAATGAAGCCAAATTGTGATTTTTCTGAAGACGAGTTTCCAAAAGATGCAATTGAATGTTTTAAATATGCATGGGAATTAAGTGGTCAAAAAAGTGCAAAAGCAATGAGGCAATTGGGATATTATTATTTTGTTCGAAAACAGGTAATAATACATTAATCATAATCTCGTAATCCTAAGTATTGTGATCTTAGGACTTAGGATTACTGACTATAAGTATTTTGAGTTTGAGTATATTATGATTCAGTTGGGTATCAGTTATGACATGATTGAATGACATTAATTTTAAAATTGAAGTTATAAACTGATTTTTTAAAGCTGAACTTAGCATTAGTGAATTGAACTAATTCTATTTATTTCAATTTCAAAGTATATTTTTATTATTAGTATAAAGATTGCATTGAATATCTTCAAAAAAGTGTTGAATTAAATCCCCTTGAAAATCCAGCCTGGTTAAGGCTTGGTTATGCATCAATTCAATCTGAAAATTGGAAGCTGGCTTCAAAAGCGTATTTACATTCAACTAATTTGGACACAGATGTAAGTTCACAGTTCATTTCATATTTTACTCATTATATATAAATTCATTCCTATTTCTTTTTATAGAATTTTCAAGTTTGGAACAATTTAGCAAAAGCTGAGCTACATTTGGGCGATAAACCAAGAGCATATCAATTTTTAAAAGAAGCAATCAAATCTAATTATGAAGCTTGGGAAGTTTGGGATAATTATTTAGGATGTGCAGTTGATCTTCGGGATTTTGGAGAAGCAATATCTGCCTATCAAAAAATTGTGAGCCTCAAAAATGGTAAATATCAAGATGAGAAAATAATTCAAGTGATTTCGCAAGCAATTTGTCAAAATATTCAAGATATTAGAGGAGAAAAAAGTACAAAGAAATATAGGAAACCATTATTGTCTCTTTTAGCACAAATAATTAATTTGGTAATACATATATACATTTCTAACTTAAAATCTAAATGGATAATTAAATTATAATAGTTTACCTAATCATTTTTACATATTTCAGCCACCACAAAGTAGTAAACTATGCAGAGCGTATTCTGATGTATTAATATCACCATATTATCTTATCGAGGATGGATTAGTCTCTTCAGAAGACGGCTTTGAATCTTTAGATTGTGAAACTTGGGACAAAAGTCTTGCTAATCTACATAAAGCGCTATCAAGGTTATTCATGGACTCAAATTGGAGTAAAATTAACACAAAAATCGAAGAAACGCTCGACTGTCTTTTTAGTTTTTGCAACAGTAAGTATTCTATCATTTAAATTATAGTTATAAGATAAGTAAATTACAATATATGTATATTTATTTTATTAGGAGTTGTAAAATTCCATAAAAACTTTCCGGATGAACAACAATGTTCATTTTACATTCAAAATGGCATTACAGATTGTGATAAAGTATTGACAACATTTCAAGGACTTGCAAAAAATGCTGTAAATCCAGACATTTATCAGAAATTCATTAATGATATTAAGGAGCATTTGAATATCTTGAGCAAACTTGTTACTACAAAATAGGATTAAAATAAAATCAAAACATGCAGAATTCAGACAATTGTTTTTAAAACCAATTCTTTTATTCTAAGATGGTATAACATTAGTAGATTTTATTAACAGTTGCACAATATTTTAAGTTAAAAAAATGTTTACTAGGTATTTATTTTTATTAGACTCGAGTTAGTTTTTATAAAAAATACTATAAAAATACTGTTAGATAATTAGATTATATTTCAATGTGATGTAGTTAAGTGATTTTATAAGTAGACAGTGGAGCTAGTTTAGAGTTAACTGTATTTGTATCACATGAGCTAGCTTTTTAAATTGAAAGGCATTAATTATGGATCAGTTGCAACTTAATTTATCAATTCGTTATTAAAAGTCAGGAAATGACACTACCATATTCTTATGGATTATTATAGCTTCTTAAAACATTGAATACTCTGTTAACAATTTGGTGAGTGATTTCATCAATAAGTAGACGATTTTCATAATTCACTGGTTCAGGAGTACAAGAAGCACCACAAGATGTACCATTTATATGATTATCACAAAGTCTTGAGATGGATTTCTGAATATTCTCTTTCCCTTCTTCGACAATCCTTTGGACAGAATCATTATTGCTTATGAATGAAAGGTAAATAACTTTTAGGAGATTGTAACAAAACGAAATCAAAGGCATTTTTGCAAGCTCCCTATTAACAATCTCGTCGATTTTCTCTCTTGTTATTTCTTCGGAATTATTAGAATATTCAAGTGAAATGCACATCATGATATGAACTAATGTCTCTTGAAATTCAATGATATTTTGTGGTGTTAAAATCTTTTCTGTGACAGTTTGAATGAATTGAGAGAATAAATTGCTTAGTGCTTCACCTTAAAAATTTAAAAAAAAATGTAATCTTATAGATTATATTTGAATAATAAAATTACCTAGTTTTAATTTTCGCATTTCATTAATTCCACTTTCGACAGATTTTGAGACTATTCTTGCGCTAGCTTCAACCCATTTACTACTCTCTTCTTCAACAGCTACAACACTCTTTTCAGCACCCTTTTCAACTCCTTTTTTAATAGCTTCTTTTTCAATATCTGTTAATGCTGCTTGTTCTGCTCTCATCAATGAACTACTTCGAACCCAAGCACGTCTTATTGCAAATCCTTAAATATGAGGAAATAGAAATTCAACTAATTGCCCATTGGAGATACAGTATATTAAGTATTTTAAATATAGATTCATAGTAATTAACAATTTCAAAGCTTTTGGCCACTTTGTATGATATTCGAAAATGAGTACGAACTTTGATAATTTAAAATTAGGAATAAAGTCTTAGGAATAAATAATTTGAAATCTGTTAATTTGATTTGAGTTATACCTGTTAAGGCTGTAGATATCAGGTTGAAACTCATTCCAATTGCTGTATTCTTTAATTGTTCCTTGTCCTTCCTATAGTGTATTGATCTACCCAATCCATACAACAATCCTATTCTATGAATTTATGAATAAAAATTAGTCGATTCATTAAATTCTAATACTAATACTACTAACTAATAATAATTAATAAAATATTTACCCAGGGATTCGATTAATGGAATTATAAACAATTTCTTCTTTTTCACCACTTCTGATACTTACACCTTGAAGAAATATAAAAATTAGACATTACATTTGATGTTATGATTTGATTTAAGGAATTTTTACCATCAGGCTTGTCCTTAATTAACTTGTAACTATCAACGACTCCATGAGTTGTTGCTTCGATGGTGCCCTACAAAAGTTTTTAGTAATGATTAGCTTAGCTTGAATACTTTGAAACGAATATTTTTTTATATACTTACTCCAATTAAAGCACTTGCCAAAACTCTATTAAAAAATAAATGATATACAATTTGGTATTAAGGAATATGTAGTTTGTAAAAATAAATAGAATTTACCCAGAAGCAGTCAAGGGCATGATAAGCGAGATTGCTATAGCAGATGTAACAGCCCCTGATTCAAATTACATATCAGTATCAAGTGATTATAATTTTAAAAAATAAAAGATTATTATTATTACCTGATTTGAGAGCATTTAAAAGTGCATCGAGACTTTCTTTCTTCTCATTCTTTGATAGGTGAACAACACTTCTAGCTAAATTATAACCCGTATTGAATACTGGAATATTCTCCATAATTATTTCTCCTTTAGTTTTTTGTGAGGGTGCTTGAGATTCTTCATATGATGGTGGTGGTAATTCGCCATTAGTATCTGTACTTGAGTTTGAATCATTTACAATTTCCATATTTTCTTGAGAATTTCCATTATTGATATTGGATTCTTGGCCATTTTTCTCGGGAGATTTCTTACAAACGTTTGGTACATTCTCTAGAGATTGAGATTCAGCAATAATTTTCTTTTCATCATCAGGAGGAGATTCAAATGAATTAATAACACTAGCTATAACAATAAGATCTTCGAGATGTGCAATTAGTCCATCGATCTCTTCTTCAGGTAATTGTGCAAGTCTACAATTAAAAAAAACATTTTAATATGTATTATTAGTTTAGGTACGGTACAAATATATTACCTATTACCTACTGCTTAATATACCTACCTACATTTACTCGTATACATATTACATAATATTATGAGATTATTAATTAAAAATTGTAACAAAAACGATGTAAATGATTTAAAATTCCATGTCTTGTCTATTAGCTACTTCTTCTTTTACTTCAAGTCAAGGTATATATATGTACTATAAAATTGATAGCATTCGCGACCCTGACCTAAGTCCCTAAGGTATCCCTATCTCTTTAAATCCATAGTATATTTTCAAAATCTTAAAGATTCCAGGATCAGAATTCAGACTGACAAAAAGTAGCAAAGTTAGATTTTTCGATCTGATCTGAATCTGATCCTGATCTGATTAAAATTAAAGGTACATTTGCATACTTAAAAAGAATATTTTTTTAAAGAGAATATTAAAACGAATGATAAGAATAATTAAAAAAAAAGCAGTCTTCTAATCATTTTTCATAACTAGCCATGCCTGAAAAAACCGAATTTTACCCTCATTTTACCCTCTTTTCATAAGATAAACTTATGAAAAGAGAGGCCGAAATGGGGTTTTTTAGAACTGTAATTTTACAAGACGGATAAAATTTTACATAAAATTATAATTTTACCTTGTCTGTTCAATAACTGAAATTGAAATTGAAACAAAAAATGAATAAAATATTAGTAAAGTTTAGTCATTTAAAGAATTTAAAAATCATTTATTAGCATCAATACCTTCAATCATGTTGACAATTTGAGCTTGTATTGATTTAATAGGGTCATCGTAAATGTCATCCATCGTTTGAGATAAAGATGTGTTTTGCTGTTCAGAATCAGAAATAATTGGGACTTGACCAACGTCAACTTGGACAGATTCAATGGTAATTTCACTAGTAATTTGATCTTCCATAATTCATGGACGGACGGTATACAAGTAGTTGTAGATCTACAATTTAGATGAGCCAATGGTAATGGTACCTAATGATAAATTGCCTCTGCAAACTATACCAATTAAAAGGTCACAAAAAATTTTAAAATAAAAAAATACATGATGCAATGATGCAATACATTGCAAAATACAGATACAGAATAATTAGGTAGGTAGGTAACTTAATTTTTACAAAAAATAATAAGAAACCGATTCAAATGTATTGTAAAAATAGTAGAAAAGTCGAAATATTATAATGAAAGTCTAATTACATAGTTAATTATTAGGTTT
The DNA here is from genome assembly GCA_034699045.1 of Nanhermannia cf. coronata Gr-Ori-00579. Taxonomy (NCBI): domain Eukaryota; kingdom Metazoa; phylum Arthropoda; class Arachnida; order Sarcoptiformes; family Nanhermanniidae; genus Nanhermannia; species Nanhermannia cf. coronata Gr-Ori-00579. Next base: position 27,779 of record JAQIXA010000812.1, read on the forward strand.
TATTTTATTAATTAAAATTGTATATTTTTTTAAATTTAGAATTTAGAAAGTAAATTAAAATAGAATTTTTTTCTTTTTTTGGACTTGAGTTTATTTGCTCCTACATTTTTTAGCCCTATTACCATTTCTAGGATTTATAAAAAACCCACCTGATACTACTATGAGGCTTCAATTATGAGGTAAATAATGTAAAATTAATTTAATTCAACTATGAAAAACCCGATTAGTACACGTATGAACTGTATAAAGTGAGGTTACAGAAGAGTTTTTCAGAGCTGAATAAAATGAAAAGACAATACCAGGTATAGTGGAGTTTAAGTTTAATTTAGTTTAGGAGTATTTTGTAAAAAGTTCTTTGAATTTATTTAGTTTTAAATAAATTAAATAAATAATATGGCTTAAAAATTAATTATACATTAAAGTATAAGATAGGTAAATACAAAAATTATGAACATGTAATTGTCTAATAAAAGATTACAAGGATAAAAAAGTATAATTTCGATTAGAATTATCAATATTCTATGAAATTGGTATTCTATTCTAATACCTACCTATATATGTACTTAGCTATTGATATAATAATTAATAATAAGATATTTATATCTTTTTAGTCTTTAACCTTAATTAGCTAAATTGCTTTGAATTGGATTTTTTTCAGAGTAGATTCTATTATGTACTTTGAATGAAAGTATAAAACATCATGATCAGGATCAGATAATATGACAATTATTTAAAACTTTTTCAAGAATCCTAAAATAAAACGATTTTATAAAATAGAAAGTTTTCACATTTTCTTATATACCCTACTTATTAAATTAATTTTAGTTTAGATGCCTAACTTAATTACTTTACCTAACATATTATACGTATGTAGCAAAAAAAAAGAAAAAATTAAAAAAGATTTACCTATACAATCTTGTACAATAATTAAATGCTTTTTAAAAAACGCTTAAACATATAAAATATGTACAATGCAATGATAAGCTTCTAAACTTCTAGGTCTCGAATTAATTATAGATTTAGATTTTTAGAACTATGTACCAGCTACCATCCGAACATGTATTCTAAAATATTTGTAAAAAATCCAGTACTTTCCCTTGGAACATTTTCGAAATTTAACTCTTTCGAATTTCCATTTGCAAGTGGACGAATCTTTGATTTTAAATTGTTGTGATTTATACTACCATTTAGATGACCATTTTGATCGAAATATTTATTATTAGCTGAAGATGAAGACGGTGAATTAAATTGTGAATTCCTTGTTGATAACTCTCCAAGTATATTTCTATTAGAAGGATTTGCTGAGTTTGTTATATGGTTTTTTGATTCAGGTGAAGAAAATATATTATGAGATGAATTATGAGCTGATCCAATATTAAAAATTGAATCATTCACTTCTGAGCCGAAATTCAGGTCAGGGTCTTGACATTGTACCACACCTTTAAAATAAGCAAATAGATTTAGATATTTATTATGTATCAATTTATTATGTATCACTTTGGAATAAAAAAACTTAATAATTAGGTATTATAATGATTATTTTTTTTACAAACCTATCATAGTTGTACCCGCAAGTATAGTCCCATTTTTTGCTAATGCTTTGCGAGCTTCGATTTTTGATGAAAACTTTATATGAATCCAATTAGATCCTGGATTAGCTCTAGTTTCCACTATAGTGCCAACAGAAGAAAAAGTTGTGATGACAAATGAGGTAGCCGCAGATGCAAACCCAAAAATAGTGACCCATTGTGAAGTTGCATTAACAACATTTCTTGTTGATCTTGTTGTTTCGTTTACTATAATAGGTACAAAATGCAAAATACATTAATAAATTTCAAAAAAAAAAAAATAATAATAATTTTACTTGGTGTAAAGCCCGTTGATGAATTAAGTCGATTTCCAGCATTTGCACTTGCTTCAAGAAATACACTGGGTGGTGATTCATCATTTTGGAGATAGCCCATTCCTGAAATAAATAGAAAACGAATCATAAATCATTAGAAAATTGGCACAGACACTTGAAACACCAAAAAAACTCTAACATAAAAAGGATTATCAAATCAATCTTAAATGTTTTAAGTTTTTAATCATGCTTTATGATGTCTAAACTGTGCTTTTAATTCAGCACTGAAAACTTTGCCTCAATATAGATAGGTAAGTCGGTAAATGCGTAAAAATAGAATACAAAATTTTGATTTTCAGATCTGAATAATAAAATAAGATAGAAACCTGTCTTTGGTGGTCCTTTAGGTGTAGTTTCATTTGAACCTTCATCAAAGGTTACTCGTCTAACTAAAAACATAAAAAATCAAAATTATATACCTAACCTTTTCAATTACATTCTATTAAAATTTTTAAGTAGCTTACCAAAATTTGGTTTTTGATTTAATGATTGTGGCGTTTGAAATAAAAAAGAAGAATCTCTTGGATTTCCATTAGGGCTTAAATTCGTCGGACTTGGGCTCTTTTTTTGTCCACTACTATTACTACCACTACCACCACTATTATTGCTAATGCTATATAAACCATTCAATATTTCTTTCTTTCCAGGACTGATTTCTCCAGTTAAATAGCAAGGTAGATAATTCGACTGTTGTCCCATCCATAGATTATTACCAGATGCGATGGATGTTGTAGGTATTGCAGCAGCAGGTGATGCAAATCCAAAATTATTACCAGAAATACTACCATTAAGATTATAATGTCCATTTAACGACTGATTCAGGCTCTGATTCTGATGTCCATCACTTTTATTACTGGTACCATGTCCATGGTGCTGCTGATTATGATTGAAATAGGAAAATGGTGACATTGTGCTCGTATTAAGAGGGCCACAACCACCAGGAAATGGGCTTATAGGGTTCAGATTAGGGCTAGGCATTAAACTTGCTGGACTTGTAATTAAATTCTGGATACTGGAAGATGACATCCCGGGCTCATGAAAGTAGGGGAAACCATTTGGACCACCACTATAACCATTGCTAAGTCTGAGGGGTGATGTATTGGCCGAAATCGGTGAGAAATTCATAGGAGAACCCATTTGTACAAATTAACAGTTAAATAATTATAATTAAAGTACAAGATTGACCAAAATCAGAAATTTCCGAGATTTCGATTCGATTTCGATTTCGATTTTCGATTGATGCTTTATTTTAAATTTTATATGAGAAATACACACAGTTTAGTAGGCGAGCTAGTGGACCTTGAAATCCTGTCTGATTTGAGATTTTGAACCATCATAAAGTTTTGAGAATTCCAAGACTCAAGTTGTGTACTGTACCATAAAATTAGTTTAATTGCCTTAACTAGGTAGTTTAATGGTCAATTAAGTACATTTAGAGATTATTTATACTTTAGTGACCATATTTAAGGTGTCAAAATGGCTCAAGTCTGTACAATTCGAAAAGTTCCGACAAATAAATTCCTTGGACAAAAGCCGGGTACTAGTGGTTTAAGGTTTGTATTGTATACTTTAATTTTAAATAAATTCAATCAACAATAAAATTATATAACTGACTTATTTTTGGACAACTTGACTCAAAAAAAGACCTTAATTTATGAAATATTTTCTTTTAGAAAGCCTACAAGAACCTTTATGCAACCCCATTATACGGAGAATTTTTGCCAATCTATTTTGAATTCTTGTGTAGAAGATGCTGGGTCATGTGAAGGTCAAATTTTTATTGTTGGTGGCGATGGTCGATACTATTGTGATGAGGCTATAGAGAAGATCATTTCGATATGTGCTGCTAATAAGGGAAATAATATTCATTTTTTGCATAATAATACTAATATCCTATCCTAATCCTAACTCCTAACTAATCTTATATTCCTAATTCCTATAATGTATATGTATTTATATCTGATTCAGTAATTCAGTAAGATAATTAAGTAAGTTTTGAATTTTAGGTGTCCAAGTTAATAATTGGCCAAAATGGTATTCTATCAACACCTGCGGTTTCTCATTTGATAAGGAAAAGGCGTACAATTGGAGGGATTTTGTTGACTGTAAGTATTATCTGTATTACTACAATTACTTGTTACATTACTTTAGTACATCATAATTAATTAAAATTAAAATTTAGATGAAGTTTTAGTGATATTTTTTTTCGCAAGGCATCACATAATCCGGGTGGAATCGATGAAGATTTTGGCATCAAATTCAATGTAACAAGTGGTGGTCCTGCTTCAGAACGAGTAACTGAAAAAATTTATGAATGTACAACGAAAATTGAGGAATATTACATGGTGGAAAACTTTCCAAAAGTCGATCTTTCAGTTGTAGGCCAAAAGTCATATGAGGTTAGTCGAGTAAAAGAGATTAATATTATCTCTAAAATGTAATTAATCTTATCTTATATTTTACTTTACTACACAATATATATTAGTTAGGTAGGTATTATTATGTAGGTTTAATAGGCAATAGGTATACAGTACAGTATAAATATTAAATATATTATTTTATGTTATTTATAATTCAAAATTCAAAACAATTTCTTAGATAGTACAAAAAAGTACCTAGGTACCTACCTATCTTATTCATTCAAATTTAATTCTAATAGAAAACGTAGGCTGTAGTCTGCAGTCTGTATACTTCTGTACTTAGGATTATTTTAATTTACATAACATACTATGACTATAGCTATGCCTAATGCCTACACATTAAAGTAACTTTACATTACTTAACTACATTATGTAGACTACAATACCACTACATTACTGATACATAACATAACTTATACCAAACCAAACCAAACCAATAAATAACTATTACTTAATTACATTGCATATCTTACACAAATACTGATATGTATATGTATTCGTATAGTAATAGTAATAATAGATATTGACATTAAAAATTAAATGATGTTTTTTTATTTGTAGATTGAAGGCAAAATGTTTACAATCGAAATTATCGATTCTGTTCAAGACTACTTGGAGCTTATGAAGGAAATTTTTGATTTCAATAAATTAAAACATTTCTTATCAAAATTTCCAATTCTTGTTGATGGCATGAATGGAGGTACTCTAACTTATAAACATATTTACCTATTTTTTATGAATTCTTATATGAATATGAAATACGAACTATGAAGTATATAATTAAGGCATTAAATATTTTATGACATGCTCATGTTTATGTATTTAATTTTTTACTGGAATTTTCGATTTCTATCTAATTCATATTTATATGCTTTTTATAATTTTCCATTTCACAGTAACTGGTCCATATATAGAAAGAATATTTGGACAAGAACTAAATTGTAAAAACCTGAGTAATACGACACCATTACCGGATTTTGGTGGTAAACATCCAGGTATAAGATCATACGATTCAAAATTTGTCTTTCTTATTTGCTTGATTAATTAAATATTGACTATAAAATCCAGATCCGAATCTAACTTACGCAAAAGGTAGATACATATTACCTAATTTAATTTTATCCTAATTTAAATTTTATATCAAGCAAAAATATTGTAAATTTCAAGATCTTGTTGATGAGATGTCGAAAGGATTTTATGAATTTGGTACAGCTTATGATGGAGATGGTTAGTGAAAATTAAATTAAAACAATGCTGGCTTGATACTTTACAGCCAAAATAGATAATACTGATAATAGTATCTCACTCTTATTATTTTAGGAGATAGAAATATGATTATTGGAAAAAATGGTTTTTTCGTAAATCCATGTGACACTCTCGCTATTTTGGCTGCTAATTTACAAATTATCCCATTCTTTCAAAAGAAAAAAATTAACGGATTTGCAAGGTCTATGCCCACAAGTCAAGCTATAGATATAGTTGGCAAAAAATTGGGATTTAATGTTTATCAAGTTCCTACGGGTTGGAAATTCTTTGGCAATTTAATGGATGCGGACTTGATCGATTTATGTGGCGAGGAGTCATTTGGAACTGGGTAATTTTTTTTAAATAAAATAACTATTTTAAAACTGAATTTAATTATATAAAAATTATAGGTCGAATCATATTCGAGAAAAAGACGGGTAATATCATTAACTTTTTCCAAACCCCTTAAACAAATTCTAATAGGTTTAAAATATTTCTCAAGTTTA
>JAQIXA010000813.1:0-33839 GCA_034699045.1 Nanhermannia cf. coronata Gr-Ori-00579
CCTGGAATTTCACATTTACAAAAATTTCAGGTTCCCTGAAATTCCCTCGTCAATTTTTCAAAAAGTTTGTCAGAGAAGGTATGTTTTTTTTGGTTTGGTTTTGGATTTGGATTCGATTTGGGGTCAACATTTGTCAGGAGGTCATTATCGCCATCGTCAGTCAGTACTAAAATTGTCAGGTAATTTTTATAAAATAACATTTGTAAAATGGTATCGATTCACTTATTTTATTTTTATTTTGAATGAAACCAAATACCAAGCATAATTATAAATTATAACAATATAACCTAGTGTAATGTAAAATCGAATCTTAATTAAAACTAAATTCACCTTTGAGAAACCAAATTTTGGCATCACTTTTACAAGTAATTGTGCTAACTTGTAAAATTAAATGAAATTCATTTTATGAGCTTTATGAGCTTTGTTTTTAAAATTTAATAAATGCAATTTTTTATGTAATTTTTAGGTTTAAGTTTTTGTGTTAAGACCTTTGGACTACATCCATTTCATTGTACTGTTGAATACCTTAAGTTTTGAGACTTGTCAAAATGTTGGAGAGTGACAGAATGGAGGAAGAAATCGGGTTTAGTGACATAGTCCAAACGGCGGAGCAATTGTCAGCTGAAATTGAATCAACTTCAGAATTACCTCGTGTTCAGAGAAGTTTAAGTAAAGTACATTACGTTATATGATTATAGTTGATTCATTTCACTTAATTCAGCTCTGAAAGACAAGTTTTGGTCTCAATTTAACATTTTATAATTACTTGTAAAATTGAGATCAACACCGGGTTTTTGGATTTTGGAACCTTTATTAATATAATATAATTAAAATATTCGAGGCAAGGCTTATTTACTTATTTTTTACTTGCTTTTAGGACAAATACTTGAGGCTGGACAACAGTTGCTGGATAAAACAAATAAGAGTAGTAGTTTTGGTGGAAATGCACAAACAAGAGCGTAAGTATAAATAGACTTTTAAAGTGTTATGATTATGATTAATTTTATTTTGGTTTATTTAGTTCAATATTTTTGGGCACCAAAGGAGTGGATGTTACTAAAATGCAGCAAAGTCTTGACCCTTTATCACGTATTATCACAGGAACTGATGCGAAAGAAGGCCCTGAAGATATTGATATAAATGCATTTTTAAAAAGCGAAAGATTGAATGCAATCTGTTCAATTGTTGATCAGACCAAAACTAATTTAGTAAATCAAATTGAAGAAAGTATTTGGAATGCTCTTGAAGTCGATTGGAAAAAAGAGAAAGAAAGGATTATGACATCATTAACTGGTCTACGTCCATTAGAATTTGAGGTAGGTACTTACTTTTTTGTTGAACAAATTATTATTCAGTATTCTGATCGATGGAATATTTCTTTTTTTTTATATAGAAAACTTCTGAATCGCGTGAAAATATATCGCTTTTAAACAAGGATGAACTAACTTATACTTCAGAGATTGATCAATATAATAAAGCAATTATTCACAATTTGTCAAGACCCAATCTTTTAGAGCGAATTGAAGCCGCTGCAAAAAACTCTGGTGATAAAAATATACAAGATATGTGGACAAGTATCGTCTCAATTGTGGGGAATTTACCAACTGATCCAAAAGAAGAGGCTATGAATAAGAGATCAAAACCTGAGAATATTAAATTATTAATATCAAGAGCTAGAAGATATTTGGAGAAAGCACAATGGAAAAAAATCCAGAGTGAAGTTTTTTCAAATCTTGGTCGAAGTCAGTTGGGTGGAGTTCCTGATTCACTACAAATGATCAAAAGTTATGTGGCCATCAAGGGTTTTTCAGCAAATACTTCTCTAGAAATAATTCCAGGTGATTCTGGCCCTGTATGGGTGATTGTTTACTATTGTCTTCGTAGTGGTAAAGCTGAAGCAGCTATCAGATATTTACGTGATGTTGTTGGAAATAATGATTTCAGCTATATTGTTGAGGATTATTTGAAATCTGATCCTGAAGCTGGTGGTAATGGCTCAATACCGAAGGATGTTGAATCAAAAGTTCGTTTAGAATATAGAAGACTTAAAAACACCAACAGAGACATTTATAAAAAGTGAGTAAAATGCCTATCTTTTTAATATTAACTTAACTTATTAACATATAAATAAAATAAGTACATTATTTTTTACTATTTCTAATTATCTTATAGGATTGTTTATTGTATTATTGGAGCTTGTGACATCCAAGATGACCACCCAGAAGTTGCTACTCGACTTGACGATTATCTTTGGCTCAGATTGGCCCAACTTCGTGACTCAGAAAATAGAGTTAATCAAGATTTTATGAATTATTCATCGTTTCAAGAATTAATATTGGAGAAATATGGCGAGAGACATTTTGATGCTTATAAACAACCATTCGTGTATTTTCAAGCATTGTTGTTGACCGGTCAATTTGAGGCGTCAATTGAGTTTTTATCAAGAATAAGTGGAATGAAAAGTAATTATTTTTCTTGTAAAAAGTAAAATAGTACCTACTGCCTACTCATTTTTTTATTTTTTATTTTTAGGCCATGCTGTACACTTTGCTTTAATTCTCAATGAAATTGGATGGCTTATAATTAGTGAACCAAAAGCACCACTACGTAAGTGTTTAACTTATTCCATAAAATCTTAAAATAATCCTAATATTATATTACAATTTTTCAGTTTCAAAGAAAGATACAGATCCTCCAGGTCTTAGAAGATTAAACTTTTCAAATCTTGTTGTACAATATGCTAAGAATATCCAGGGAACAAATACTAAAGAAGCTTTGAATTATTTATACTTTTTGAGGTAGCATTGACTTTGACTTTAATAACTCTAATCCTAAACTTATTTGTCGAATTCACATGTATTTTGATTTTTTTAGGAATATTATCGTAACAGATGAGACCGACAATGAAAATCTGTTCTCAGTTTGTGTCAGCGATTTAGCAATTGAATCAAAAGAATTCGCCGTGCTTTTTGGCAAAGTTAATGAAGAAGGTCTCCGAGCACCAGGACTATTGGAGTCAATGGGAATTAATGTTGCACCAATTATTGAATTTTGTGCATCTGAATCAGAGAACAATGGTATGATGGAAGATGCTATTATATTGTATGATTTGGCTGGAAGGTTTGACCTTTCTCTTCGAGTTCTTAATCGTATTATGTCTCAGGTAATTTAACCCTAACTTTACGAATTACGAATCTAAAATGATTGACTTGACTTGAGGAATTTCTTTTATTTTTCTAGACCTTAAACCACAAACCATTACCAGATTCACCACGTCAAAGAATCCGTAGAATAGCACTTATGCTTGCTGAAAGATACCAACGTCTCAAGCCATCAATCGATGACTCGACTATTTTAAATAATTTCTACACACTCTTGGATCTTATGACATTTTTCGATGAATATCATGCGAAAAAAGTTGATAGTACAATTTTTGTAATGGAAAAGCTACGATTAATTCCAATGAATCATGCTGATATTGAGAGAAGTGTTAGTAATTTCCATTTACTAACTGATGAAATACGTGTAAATATCCCCATATTGATTTTGGCCACGATGGAGTGTATTCATGAGAAATATAAGAAGGTTAAAAGTGAGAAGAAAGGATTTGCATCTGATTCAAGTACAGATCTTCAATATCTAGCTGAACTTAAAGAGCAGGCAAAATCCATCACAACTTATTGTGGAACTATACCCTATATGATTAACAGCGATATTTATTCTAAAGTTGTTCAAATTGAAGTTCAGCTCAATTAAGATTATTTATCTTTTAAAAAGTAAATGTGTTCTATAAATTAAATTAATTTAATTCCTAAGAAGTGTATAATATTAATTTTAATCTTGAATTTTGAAGCTTAGGATATTTTTTGTATAACTTAAATATAGATCAGAATTACATTACATTAAAGTAAGTATAGTATACCTAACTAACTATCTATGTTAAATACCATTTATTACATTTTAGTAAACATTTAAATATCTAAAAACCTTTTAAAAAAATACATTTCCATCATTGGGTAGTTTTCATTTTATATTTTTCTTATCAGTACCTCTTGTTAACTCATTGCATTGTTACTCAACATAGAGCACACTTATCTCTAATATTTAAAGCTCTAATAACTCGAGTTAAGGGTAGTCTCAAATAATTGGCAAAAATCCAATTATTATATCAAAATTTCTAAAAAAAAGTAATAATTCTTAGAAAAATTATAATAGGTAGGGTAGAAGGTATCCCAATTCCCAATCCCACTCGACTCTCACACGTACCACGTATAGCTTAGTCTTAACATTAGTATTTTATATATAAAGTAATTATAATTTAATCATAAAAATTGTAAGGTAAAAAGTAAGAAAGTTAAATTAAAAATTTAATCGAGTTCCGGGTTTAAGAGTTTTATCATTTTATTAAACTTTTATTTGACCATTATATCTATCTGTAACATTATATACCATATTTTTGTACAAAAATGGTTTATTCATTTTTTTTCGATGCTATCAATATAGCACTTTTCCTTGAGATTGTCTGCCTTGTTTTTCTTATTTGGTGAGTATTAATATTTACTTCTACCATAAAGCCTATTCATTTAACTCAGCTTTGAAAAACCTATTTTGATCTTTAAAAAATTTTATTGAAAATTGAGGCCAAAATTTGGGAATTTTCAGACCTTTTTTTTAATACTAAATAAAACAAATCTCATCTCATATCTACTTTATTTTTTACTTTTAGTAAAGATGCTAAAAACAAGCATGTAGAAGTAGAAGAGCTATTAACATCGATTGTAATTGAACTGGACTCTCAACATTATGTCCTGAAGAAATGCGAGCCAGGCGAAGTCGAATGGAAGGAGTATGGAGAAAAGAAGGAAATCTGTGCAAATATTAAGATTGTTTAAAAATTGAAAATATTGATCTACTAACTTATTTATTTGATGTCAATTTGATCAAAAACTCCGACGAGAAATAAATATTATTGAATCAAGAATTTCTATTAGCTATTATACCTTTCTTTTTGACTTTTGACCTTTTGGTGTTGGATTCGATTAGGTTCCACTTTAAATGCAATAATTGCCAAGGGCAAGCCAAGTTAAAAACTTAAGGTAAACTCTTGCAGTAAAAAAACTTCATATTTTTAATAAATCGTCATAAATCCTACTTGAACTTGATCTGCATAATATGCATAATGGTCCAGCAATTAAAATTTACTATCATATTTAGCATTTATATAAGACATAAGTAAGTAATGTAGCATATAGCTATAAGCTAATCCAGTCCCAGTTTAGATAAGATTTTCCAGTTTTTTAATAAGCCGAAATTCGATCAGCTATGAAAAACTAAACTTTAGTTTCGATTTTACATCTTTCCCTTGCAAAATTAATGTCAAATACTGGTTTTTCATAGCTGAATTAAAAGACAAAAACAGAGGGCCCGAATCATCTGATTAATAAACAGCAGCTCATCTGTCGAGATATTTCAGTAAAAAATTATATATTATCCCACTTGTTTCAGCTATGAAAAACCAAAAGTAGACTTCAATTTTACAATATATTATTATTTTCTTGTAAAATTGAGATCAAAATCCTGGTTGTTCCGAGCTGAATTTTTAATAAGAAATAAAAAACGTCAAAAAACAAAAAATGCTTCGAGTCTTATCTGCTCTATGTATGCTACTAGAGTCTAGTAAGAGAAAGCGTAGGATTTCAAAAAAAAGTGTAAAAAAAATCAATATAGAATATTATAGATAGAAATTTTTTGGAAATAATTAAATTTTTAATTAGTATTTTAACGAGCAATTCGTCATTGTCATTCAAAACCGAGGTCACCATCACGTCCTTCAAGGTAAGCCCTGTCATTTCTTGTATAATATGTCAATTTTGGTCAATTATTTCGATACTATCCAGTACTTTTAAAAAATGTCAACAATAACAATGCTAATCTAATTACTTTTACTATTTAATTACATTAAACTACAAATATACAATAGGGTATACAAGCACCGCTACTACTGACATAATTAAAGCAATGCATTCCAGAGGAAATTAAGTTTTTAGATTTAATAAGTGTCCTTTGACCTACATTGGGTAATTTACTGATACTATGATGTATATATCCAATTTCAATTATATTCAGTTCTGGTTCTGAGAAACCAAATTTCTTCCTCGATTTTAAGAGGTCTATCTATTCCTTTAGCCGCATTATAATTACCGGTCCGGTTTTACAATTGTTCGCAAACAGGGATTGAGTATCAAAATCAAAATTATTATATCTTTATTTCATTTATATTATAGGTAGGGTACCTATTCTACTTATTCTACCCTACCATAAATATTAAATATTAAAAAATAGTCACATATTTGCTCATATTAATTTGCAATGGCAATTTTCCTATTTTGTACTTTTTTTTAATACTTTTTTTATGTAAATTGTAATACCTTCATTACTTCTCTATAATGGCATTAGTTTATATTTATTAGGTATATTTATATTTTATAGAAACAGGTCAAATTATCCCAACTTCAATTTTCTTTTCTTTTCTATGCTGTAACATAAAAGTATTATGCTTCTGAATAGACCTCTTTATAACGGCACCGGTGCGGTAACGGTAACCCCTTTTTAATAAGATAATCATAAAATTTTCTTCTACAGAAAAGATTGAGTGTTATAAGTAGGTATTAATAAGAGAAGTTTTACTTTTTGAATATTTCTATTAGTTATTAGGTAGGTATTTTTCTATTACAATTAAGTAGATATCCGTACATCGCATTTGTAGCATTGTAGTTTGTAGTTGTAACTTGTAGGTATGTATTTTATCCTAGGCCTTTATATTCCTTTTTAACTTAAACTTAAATTATCCTAGGCCTTTTCCTTTTTATATTCCTTTTAACTTAAATTATACTATACTTTACCATTTTAAATTTAACTAACTAACTAGACTGTAGTGTCACGTTTTACTATGAAACATAAAACATTTATCGTTCGTGTTAAGTCTTAAATTTTAAATAGTTATACATAGGTATGTATATAGCATATTAATATGATAAATGATATGTTATTTACTTAGGTATATGTATGAACTTTCAATTCAGTGACTCTAAAAATGATGCTTTATGTTTAAATTAGGATTATAAAAAGTCAAAGTCCAATTTCTAATCATTCTACTGCTGGTTTTTTATAATATTGAATTCAATGAATATTAAGCCTATTTAAAAACCTAAACCTAAGTATGTCATTCAATATTTTATAGACACCATGCATTATAATTATTAGATATAATATTAGATAGGTGTAGGGTATATTATATATTATTTTTTATTCATTACTGGTATTTAACTAGGTATCTTTAAAGCTAGAAAAGTTTAGTTTTAAACTTAATTGACCCTCTCTGTCTAATATTTTATACTGATACACTACTTATGCTTTGATGAGGATGAAACGACTCATGATTAAATGATTATGATTACGCAGTACGCATTTGACTAGGAAAATAGTGCTATTTTAATAAGAGAACCAAACCAAACAAATAAATAAGCACTTGAGACCAAAATAAGTAGGTAGATAAAAGTATAAATAATAATAAAAAATCAACAAGTGCTAATAGTTATCTCTATCTAATTCATTTATCATTTGTTTTTTTACAGATAGTCAGATAGTGGAACTTGGACATGATCGTGAATTGTAGTTCATCAATGCTTCAAAATTGTACATTTTCAATGCAAGGATTCATCACATTTTAAATTGCTAAAGTACATGCAAAGGTTACCTTCAAAATTTAAAAGACTGCCAAGAAATTTGAATACTTCTGAACTGAAACAATTACTTTTGAGTCAAATTACTTTTTTATAAAAAATAAAAGTCGTAAAAATCGTCTGGAAGAACATTTAAGTTACCTATCATATATACCTACTTTGCCATTTATTCATTATCACTACCTACCTAGTTAAATATCAAGTCATTTAAGACAGCAATCCAGAAAAAACCCGAGTCAGATTACAATTTGTGAACACTACCTACATTTTATAGGGTTTTATCAAGTCTTTATTATTTAAAACTTTCAACACAACACAAATATCTTTGACATAAAATGGCTGAAGCTCGTATGGCCATAGGGGAACTAAGGGTTCCTCCAAATCTAGAAGAAGGACGAGATTCATGGAAAGACTTATTAAGTGCATTTAGAAAATCCTTAGCAAGACGTTATTACAGAACTAGGTAAAGTAAATATATTATCATTATCATGCTTTGGTTATCAATTAATATACCTACTCCGTAATACATTTTATACAGATTCTAATTTATTTATGTATTTTTTTGTTGATTAAATAGAAATTCGATTAGAAATGGAACTTGGCCTTCATCAACTAATAACCTGTTTGGAGTTTTTATTATTATAATGAGCCTCCTTCTAATCGAACCTAACTCGACAAAAGATTTAAATCGTTGGTTATGGAGAATGGCAAATAAAGTACCCATTCCAGGAGGTATATATTAAAGCCCTTTTTATAGTCCAAAATGTTATTATACCAGAAGTATTTTTTAATTAATAATTTTATTTCATATTTGTTTAGAATCTCCAGGTTGGTTGAGAGCTTTTATTTTCGCATGGATCGTCGGGATTGGATTTTTTCTATTACTCATGAAAATACGTCAATATATCCTTCGTATGTAAGTATTTACGATATTTTTATAATACTAGCTAGAAGTAGAATGTATTCTGGTTCTGGATATCTAATCAATGGCAAGTTAACTTGATGCTAATTATACCTATACCTTTTTTCAGGCTTCTTTCATATCGTGGATGGCTATGTAAGTTATTTGAATATGATTGATCTTTTTGTCATTTTCATTTTCATTTGATTATTTTTAATTGCTTTTGTTATTGTTTTTATAAAGATGAAACGCCAAAAACTCAGTCAATTAAAACCGTACTTTGGGCAATCTGTGTAAGAGGTATTAGTGGTTATCAACCCAGTTTATACAGCTGTCAGCGATCTCTGCCAAGGCTCCCTGTTCCCAGTCTTAAAACTACATTAGAAAAGTTACATGCCAGTCTTAAGCCACTTTGTTCAAAAGTCGAACTCGATGAATTAAAACTTCTATCTGGAGAATTCGAAAAAGGCTTGGGTTCAAAACTGCAAAAGATTTTAATTCTCAAGAGTTGGTTTACGCAAAATTATGTAACTGACTGGTGGGAGAAGTATGTTTACTTGTCTTCAAGAGTGCCAATAGCAATAAATTCAAATTATTACGGTATGGACAATTGCAATTTTTAATATTTTTGTTTGTAAACTTTTATTCAAGGCAAGAAATAAAATTTAAATTCCTTACATTCATCATAAATTCATAAGAAACAATTAATTTATACATTTTTTCTCTAAATTTTTTCTAAAAGGCATGGATCAAAGTTATTGGAGACCGACAGAGCAGCCAACAGTCAGAGCAGCTAGAACTTTATATCATGTACTCACTTTCATTTACATTTCTGTCATTTCTGTGATTTTAATCAACATTTTATTTCAATTTTTGATCTATAAATTTTATACCAATAAATGAATGCTACATGCATTTACTTTTACTTACAGTTAATTTTTTTTTATCTTTTACTTGTGATTAGATTATGAAGAGTTAAATTTATGATTAATATTTAAGGTACTCACTTTTAAAAGAATGGTTGATCGAGAAGAATTGCCGCCCCTTGTCTTAAGAAATACTATTGCTTTATGTATGAGTCAAATGGAGAGAATTTTTTCGACAACAAGGTAAGTTTTCCTAGAAAAAGTACTAAAAAAGCCATTTTTTTAATACTTTTTGTAATTTAGAATTCCTGGAGAGGATGTCGATGAATTGAAGCATTATGATAGTTCAGAGTCCCGACATATAATTGTTCAATATAAGGGATTTTACTACACTCTTGATGTCTACGATTCGAAAAATCAAATCCTATTTCCAACCACTATGAAGGCTCAATTAGATTTTATCGTTAAAGATGTTGAATCAAATATAAAGATAGGTAATAAAAATTATCTAAATTCTATTACCTTATATGTATCTTACTTATTTTGGACTATATATTGTAATTTCGTAGATGAATCGCTCAATTCTTCAAAGAATATTTCATCTCTAACTGCATTACCAAGGAGTGAGTGGGCTTCGATTCGCAAAAAGCATTTCCAATCGGGAGTCAATAGAATTACACTGGACTCCGTAGAAAGAGCAATATTGTATGTTGTTCTATTAGAAGATACGGTATGGAAAATTATAAATTTTAATACATTACATAACTTTTGTTTTTATACTTTATTCAAGAAATAAAATTTAAATTCTTACATCAATTCCTTACAGCCAACCTCTCTAACAGACAGAGCTAAATTATTATTTTGCGGAAAAAACAGTCACTGGTTTGATAAAAGCATTACGATTGTGTTTTTTGGAAATGGTTATTGTGGATTGAATGTTGAGCATTCGATGGCAGATGCTCCTGCGGTTGGACATTGTTGGGAATGGTAACTGTTTCCTACATAGCTTCTATTTAGCAAATGGGAAAAAGACTAATAATATATCTCTATTATAGGTCGCTTGGGAAAGAGTAAGAAAAATATTCATTCTAGTTCTAGTTTAATGGTCATTTTAATTTCTTCCGATTTAAGGATTTTGGAACGCTGGTATACTGAAGATGGTAACTATTTTAACTATAATTCTATTATAGTTAATTAATGTATAATTCTATTTTAAAGGTCTATTCAATTAACTCTACTAATTTGGTCTTTATTTGTCTTTAGGTAACGATTGTATGCCCATGACTAATAAGTACCGACAAGGCAAGATTAATAAACCAAAGAGATTATGCTGGGACGTGCCTTCTGAATTAGGTAAAAAAATATTTATTACTTTATTACTATTTGCTTTTGTAAAAATTGTTTTATTTTATTTGTATAGATTTGGAGATTACGAATGCTGTTCGATTTTCAGAAAAAAACAACAATGATTTAGATCTTGTAATTTTTGACCATGATTCATGGGGGAAGGGTTTTATGAAGAAATGCCGAATCTCACCTGATGCATTTATACAAAGTGCTTTACAGTTGGCATACTTCAAAGATTCTGGAACATTTGCTCAAACATATGAGGGTTAGTATTAAATATAAAGTATAAAATAAAGAAGGCTAGAAATGGAAATATGTCTGAAGTCTGACTTGTTTTTTAATCTTAGCTTCAATGACAAGGCTTTATTTAAATGGACGGACTGAAACAGTGAGAAGTTGCACTGAAGAAAATAGTAATTTTGTCATGTAAGCAAAGCAAATTAGATCATTTGTCAAATATTATTCTAATTTTTTTATAAACCTTAAAGTGCAATGATGGAAGATAATCGAACATCAGAAGAAAAAATTAAGCTCTTGAAAGCTGCTTCAGAAAAACATCAGCAAAATTATCGAGAATCTATGGATGGGAAGGGTGTCGATAGACATATCTTTGGTAAGTTATAAAGGAAAAATAAACTTTGAATGTTTAAAATTGGTTTAATTAATATTTCTTGTCCAGCTTTATTTGTCGCGTGTAAAGGTCTCGGATACAATAGTCCATTTTTGGATAAAGTACTTTCGCGCCCATGGACATTATCGGTGAGTTATCGACAATTTTATTGCTGAAATAAATATTTTTGAGAATGTAGGCAACTAATTCAATTTTATTTAAATTGTTAGACAAGTCAACAGCCGCATCAACAGTTGGATCAAATTGATAGTAATCTTCCAATTTGGAAAAATAAATCAGTCCCTGGTGGTGGCTTTGGACCCGTAAGACATTTTTCAGTTCAATAAACATTTTTTTCAGTGAATATTCTTTAATTGAATTGAATTAATTTGAATTGTACAGGTCCACGACGATGGTTATGGCGTGAGCTACATGATACCGACTGATGGTAAAATATTTTTCCATGTAACATCAAAACATTCTTCACTCAAGACTTCATCAAAAAGATTTGTTCAGAATATCGATCGTGCTCTAGAAGATATTCGTCAACTTTTTGAATCTGCGGCTGCTAATACTAAATTTAACAAAAATAAATAGCAAAAAGCAAAGGGATTAATGGTGGTAGAGGAAATATCTACGTTTTTGTAAGTAATTTTTTAAATTTTTACATCACTTATACTATTCTAACTATTTATACGAATTATTTGAATATACCATATCAAGTGTAGTTACACTGTTACTTGACTATTCTAATTATAGATAGTAGTCATTTACATTATTTTGATATAGGTACCTACATACTTTATACATACTTCATACTTTATACAAACTTATAAACTACCCTAGGTATTGTGTGAATTCATATACCTATAATTAAAGTAGGGTACACTTAATTAAGGGTAATATAATAGATTATGAATCCAACATTGGATGCAATTTATGAACAATTTTTCAATTTTAATATTATTCTTTATTTTATTTATATTTTATATTTTTATTTTGTTTCTAAAATTGTGTAAAATTATATTTATAAAAAATTGTTATAGACTTTTTAACTAGGCTAGTCTTTACAAGTACTTAATTCTTATTGAAAACTATAAGTAGTACGAGTCTCATACCATACTTAAATGATTAAAGTGTTGCCAATTTCATGAAAAATATTTAATTTTTAAAAGTTGAAAGGATTATTGCTCATAATCGTAATTGATTTTGAAAGAAGTATTTCACAGTAGTTTTAAAAAATAGTTAATTAAAAATTAAAAATAATCGTAGCTTGAACTTGAAAGGTAGGATTAAAATGTGTAAAATTAAAATGTAGGTAGATAATAACTAATTATCCAAAAATTTAAAGAGTTAATCGTTAGGCAGACTTGGCGGAAAAGACATTAGTTTCGTCATTTTTTCTTCAATAAGTAACATAAGTATCTCACTTTCTTTCTGATCTAAAAGTCCTGTAAGTGGATAAATAGTAGATATGCGAATTAGATTAGAAATAATTAAGCAATTTTAGTTAAAAACTTGACCATCTTCTTTTAATTCAATTATCGACTCTTGCATTTGATTAAGGACAGATCGAGAAGCGAGTCTTGTCTTGACAGCCATTGCTATACCAGGATAGTCCCTTTGTAATTCAGCTTTGAAAATAAAAATTTGTATAGATAGTATTACATTTGAATGTAGATAGTTTCTAATTCAGAATTCAGACCTCTAGGCTCTAGGTCAGCCAGAAGATTGTAAGTTTTTATAATATATATCAAGACTTTAAGAAAGACTTTTGAGTTGATCTAGAGGTCTGCTGAAATTTCCAAAAATTGGCAATTACCCATATCATCGATTGCTATTTTTTTTTCTCTTAATAAAACAAACTTGAATTTTGCTAAAACTCGATCATTATTTACCATTTGTGGTAAAAATTTCACTACTTCCTCAACTAAATGTTAGTAAAACAAAAATAAATTACAAATAAATTACATTACATTACATAACTGGGCTCTAGGAAAAAATCCCTATTTCCAAAATCCTAACATACCAAAATCCCAACTCGAAAATCCCAAAAGATTTTAGATACTACTCGTATACAAACATATACCGATAGATTGAGATTTAATTGAGATTAGATTTTGGAGGCAGGATTTTCAAGTTGGGATTTATAGAGTTGGGATTTTGGTATGTTAGGATTTTGGAAGTAGGGATTTTATCCGC
This sequence comes from Nanhermannia cf. coronata Gr-Ori-00579, assembly GCA_034699045.1. Classification (NCBI taxonomy): domain Eukaryota; kingdom Metazoa; phylum Arthropoda; class Arachnida; order Sarcoptiformes; family Nanhermanniidae; genus Nanhermannia; species Nanhermannia cf. coronata Gr-Ori-00579. The sequence continues at coordinate 13,669 of JAQIXA010000813.1, forward strand.
GACCCACATAACTGATTAAAATACTAATAGTAAATTACTAATTCTAAGTAATATATAATTCTTACTTGCTGTAACAAAACCTTTTCCCACGTTATATCCGAGGAAAAGTTTTGAATTGACTCTTCGGTCAATAGATTGAAGCATTTTTGGAAAAACTGGCTAAAGTTTTGTAGAATTTTAGGCTAGATTTTAAAAAATCAGTTTGATTAGATTTATTACCTTAATAAGTCTCAGAATTCTGATAACTCTGGTCAGTCGGATAATTTTAACAAAACTATTTGCATCTGATTTCTTTTTATCATCAGGTTTGACTGTTAGATATAAAACGATTGTGATATAGGATATTATGAGGATTACAAAGTCCAAATAATTCCATTTTTGAGTCCAGTAATCTCGACATCCTCGTCCTCCGATCTAGACAAAAGACCCATTATGTTATTTATAGTAATTACCAAAGTCAATTTTATGGATATTTTTGGATACTTTGATGATAAACTCAATAGTATAGAGTGCTGTAAAGATTAAATTGATTGTAAAGAAAATGTTGACGGCTCTTTGTCCAGCAGGACTTGTCACTTTGGGCTCAAGAACCATTTCCCAAATAATTGGAACCATGTTCAAAATGATGAGCGAGATAAAAATCCACTCAAACCAATCTTTGATAGCAATCTTGTACATGCACATTCTCCACCTTTTTTAAGGAAAAACTATTACTTTCAAAATTTTGTAAATTTTTTCAAAATTTTTTACAATACTTTGCTTTAGGAGGTGGTGGAATCTCATCTGATTTCAAACAAACTCGATGTACTGTCGACAATTTCTTGAAAAGCCATGGGAAAAAACCTCGGATTGTGAGATATTTTCTAATGTCAGCAGCATGGACCATGTAATAGGGAATATCTTCAGCCTTTTCGATAACACCACTTAAAATTTGAACTGCCACTTCGATCAGCATACCATGCTCGAATTGTCGCCAATAGGATACCTAAAAATGGGAGAAAAATCAAAAAAGGGTCCTATATTCCCTATTACTTGTGTGCACTTAGCAGTTCAATTTTGCTTTCACTTTCACTTTCTGTCCATAAGAATATTAGGAAGGACCCTTATAAGGGTATTGTTGTGCCATTTCGACAAAAATTTAAGAAGCAGTTAATTAAATCCTAGTAAAATTTACCAATAATTTGTACCTTAAGTGCTTTCAAAACCCGAAGTCTGGCTTCCGAAACTATTTCCTTATACTCTTTCCCAGTTGGTTCATTTGTGACCATTGTTTTACAAGTTGGACATTCGGTCAAATTGTCATGATCCATCTTAATTACTATCAAACTTTGAGCGTTTGAAATGTATCTTTTCAATTGTATCTAATTTGTGTGTAAAAAAAGAGTCCAATTTAATAAAACGTATACTGTAATACAGATTGAGATAAGGTACCTTTAGATAAGGATTAGAAACTTTCGTATAATGATCAACAATTCCCCAATCAGCATCAGATAGCAGTCTGTCACTTTTGAGCATTGCCACTGTCCTCACTTGAGTGTTTGTCAGCTGCTTCACAGAATTCTCCATGTCATGTAAACGACCACTCGTGATTTCTGTGATTTTCAACATTTTGAGGAATTTTTTGGTCGTAGTACCATTTACGACAAGTGTTAGAAAAACTATTCCAGCAGTTAGAAATAGAAACTATCAAAAATTAGAAATAATTTTTTTTTTGAGTTTTGAAGCTTTTCAAATCAAAGATATGTACTTTCATTATTATTATAGTGAACCTTTGCTCCAAGCAAATTATTCGGACATAGATGATGATTTTTGTAAACTTCAAGGGCAAGACAGATTCCAACAGCACCCCTTAGACCACCCCACATGACAATTATTGTATTCTGCCAATTGAGACCATAGCCGATTCGACTTAACCAAGGACTTAGGATGAATAACATTATAAGTCTAAAAAATACAGAAAAAAACCAAAAATGTAAAACATGTCCATCGTAATTATAATCTAGGTAATTGTAGTCATAATTCTCAAAGAAAAGTCGACCTTTGCTGAAATTTCGTCTCAAGTGACCTTATCATTAGGGTACTAAAGAATTTAAAATGCCCCAAATTTGAGTCGAGACGGACAAAAATTCATATTTCGTAGAAATAGAATATCAATTTGATAGATAGATTCATTACGAGACTTTGTAGCTCGTCAGATTTAGAGGTAATTTAAAAAGTAGCATCCTGAACAGTTAATTAAGGCCTAGTTTTAAATATTTTCTTACCTTACAAAGTTCAAAATTATATAGAGAAAGCCAAGGTAGAACCAATCTTGTAGACCTATATTTGAATAAGCAGTTTCAGTGATGACAATCCCGACTAGCACGAAAAGGACAGTGTTCGCCAAATATCCAAGCATAGCCCAAAATTCATGCACAAGCTCTAAAAATTAATATGAAATTAATTAAATATTTATCTAATATTGTATAAGCATAAGCATGCATAGGTACCTTGATCATTAATAGCCGTTTTTTCGGCATTAATAGCTAAACCAAGGACAACTACGGCCATAACCCCAGACACATCTAAAATTTAGAAAATTTGGTTCATTTTTATCCAATTTTCTTTCGGTTAATTTATTTACGTAGCATATCTTCGCCAATATAATAGGTCAAATAAGCAGCCGCAATTGTAATAGTGATTTCGACAGCACTATCATTAAATATTTGTGAAAGGCAAAAAACTGAAATCTTGCCCATAATAAAGCCAAAAATTGGACCGCCGATTGTGATTCTTAAAAATTGAACAAAAATGTCCAGAGCCATATCACCGGCAGCCACATAGACAGGATCATGACCCTCTGATACGCGGACTATGTTCTCAGCATCTCGGCTCACAATAGCCTCAAATATTTCATATAAAAGGATTGCAACTGTACAGAAATATTCATAAAAACAAAAACTCTTTCAAATTTTTCAAAAATTTTCAAAATTACATCCATCGTTGAGTAAAGATTCCCCCTCGATTAGAACGCTCAACATTTCAGAAGTTCCTACAAAAAGTTAGCAAATATTTTCAAGCTCGTAGGAAAATTGCAAAAATTTGACCTTATAAGATAAGTAAGTATAGTTTAAGTATTAAGTACCCAGATCCCTTAAAATTGAGACAACTGCGACAGGATCAGTCGCGCTTATAATTGAGCCGAATAAACTGGCTTGTGCAAATGTCCAATGGTAATTGGTCAGGAAATGTTGACAAATGACTGCGGTCGCAAATGTTGACAAAAGCATTCCTATATTTAAAAAATAGAAAAAATTGTTAGGCTTTCTCATTCTCATACAAAATATAGGTGATTCTAAATTCTAACTTGAAATTTAACATTTTAAATGATACATGACCTCTAAATATAGGTCAATTGGCAGCAATCGTGAATTTAACGATTTCTAACAGCCTTATACATATGAAATATGAGGTTATTTTATCAAAAACACGCTAAAAAGTTAAAGAAACCTTATCTCTAAATTTAGGATTCTCTAGATCTAAGATATTTGAAAAATAAAAATGCTCGCTTCGCTCGTCCAAAAAGTATAAGTAATTTCTTACCAGGTACTGCCAAAACTAAAATCTATCAAAAAAATGAAAATATGTAGCATTAATTATAGTGGTATTCTTATCTCAATAACTTTGAAAACTTAGATTTTAGAATCAAAACTAAGAAAAGATATGAAAATGCAATAAGAATACTACTAAAAATTTTGATTTTGAAGCTTTTAAAATGATTTTTAAAGTTTTATAATTTCGATTTTTTTGGAAATTTTTTATATTTTTAGAAAAATTGACACTTTATGGTCATCTAAGTACCTGTTGAGCACTTTTAATAAAAGTATGAACTGAAATGGAGAAAGCAGATTCAAAAATGAGGATAGGTAGAAAGATAAAAAGTATGATTTTTGGTGGGATCCTTGCAAGGGCTGTGTAGGTATACAATTCTCTGCAAAAATATTTGGAAAATATTCCCAAGACAAGACCGCTCGCCATCAGGATGACCGTGTAGGGAAATGAGATCTTGAAAATTCTTAAAAATGTTCGAATTATAGCACCCCAGCCTATTATTAAACTGTTGAAAAAATTTATTTAAAAAAAATTCTATAGAAGGATTCTATAGGTATAGTACTTACAATAGGGTTAGGATCATACGTAGGCCATGCATGTTGAAATCATCAGCATTTTGGCAATTTAATTCTAGATAAAATTTCAAAAATTTTTATAATTTTAGTCATTAGAATCGAGATTCTTTCAAAAGTCTCTAAATTTCTCTAAAAAAGTTCTCGAGCTTTCTCTAAAATTCTCAAAAATTTCTTGAAACTTCACTTTTAGTCCATTAAATAAGCTTAGATGGACCATTTTTATGGCAGGTCAGATAATTTTAGGTTATATATATGACCTACCTGCACTGTCTGGTTTCTTCCAGATATTCGCCTGAAGGCGACAAAATTCCTCAAATTCTTTCATGAACAACTTATTTTCATCTACATCTTCACTCCCATTTATATGAGGTATTGTTACAATCAAAGCTAAAATGATCAGCAATTTTGACATTTTTTTGGTAATTTAAGGTTTATTCAGATTTGTTGAATATTTTGTCCAAGATTCCTTGTCCAAGATTCCAGAAGTAGGGTCAAAATCTGAGATTTTGAATATCTTTGTAATCAAAGTTGTCATAGACTTTTAATGCACAAATACGAGTATCCATAAAAAAGACAAGGCACCCAACTCCTACCAAAATGACCGATTTGACTAAAATCTAAAATAATTTCATCTGCATAATTTACTAATGCTAAGTACTATGTCCAATATAAAAAGCAAAAATGTTGATTTAGTTGACAAATTATATGAGCAGAGCAGAGTAGGGTACTTTTTATTCAAAAAATTTAGACTTTGTACATTTTTGACTTGAAATTTTACATATTTATTGCTGTTAACTTAATAGCATCCAATCTTTTTCCTGTAGTTGTGAGCTATGACTTTTCTGATGAACTCGACAACTTCACAGCAAAGGCCAAGATTTTTCCATTCAGCCTCGAAACAACCGATGGGAGCAAAACCCCCAACGTATCCGTTCAATCTAGCTGCTACTTTTGATCTAATGAGAGGCATCCCCACCTGGATATCCATGCAGGCCAACACATATGGATATTTTTGCAAGAAATGCTTCTGATTTACACTGTTAAAAGAATATATCCATAAGAAAAGGTGTCTTATACATATGTAATACTTTATGACTTTTTCAGATTTTTAATTAAAAAGTCCTGGCTAAAACTAAAGACCCCTTGTACATCAACTAAAGTTGATAGTTGATAATACAGATATGTAGAGGTTTTGATAATTTTGTAAAACTTACTCCTCAGCTTCATAGAATTCTTTTGCTGGATAAATCCGAGTTTTAACTGGCCGACTTCGATTCAAAATTTCCTCTCTGAAGGAATTTTCAGCTAAATCCCTTTGAACTGAAGAGTGGTAGAAGATGATCGACTGATGCTAAAATTACAAAAAATATAGTTAAATAAACTGACTTTAAAAATACAAAAGTATCAAAAACCCAAGAAAAATTCCTTAAAACTTTGCATTAAAATATATTGCATTGGTAGAAATTTCAATATCGGTTTTGAAAACATCGTTATTTTTTGGGATATAAAAACCAAAAACCGAAATTTTTCAAAATATATCTTTGATACAAAGTGATCTAGGAATTGAATCGGACAAAGAATAGCCCCAAAATTTTTGAAATTAGAATTTTTGTCTTACTTTCCTTGGACAAACGATCGAAGAATCATGATTATTCCAAAAAATATCCAAAAGTTTCTCATAGCATACTTTCAAAGGGTCATATCTAAAATATATCAACGTGTAAAGGTCGAAATTAAGTATCTTCGTTAATCGATTTAGGTTTAGTTTAGATTAGGTAATTTGAACTTACTCCATATCTACCACTTTTGAATGGTCATACAACTGATTACAAGTCGGGTTCAATTTCGTACCTCCAGCTAAAATTACATTTTAATTATTGTTATAAGATACCTATAGAACATTCTAAATTTTATTACAATATACCTAGCTAATATTATTTAAATATCTATCATACCATATCCAACTCTAGTTCGTACAACTCCATGAACTAGTCTAAAAAAATCGAAAAAAAATCATGTTAATCATCGAATCACTCATATCTATTCTAAATCTAAAAGTATCTGTAATATTCATTTAATTTGGCTAAGAAAAACCTATTTTAGCTTCAATTTTAAATGTAAAATTGAGTTTAAATAGATAGGATACCCAAAAATGGCTTCAGGACTCCAAAAGCATCTACCATATAATACAAAAATAAAATTTAGAATTAAAAAATAATGTAAAAACTTACCCCATGCCAAAAGTAGCCCTTTCAGTCCGACAATCAGGCTCCCAGTATAAACCTATAAAAATATGAAAAGGTCAAAAAGTTCATTCCTAAATATCACTTTTCAAAAGATTATAAACTTACCATCAGTACAAACATCTCTTTTTGCAATATAATTGACATTTTTGCACTGCATAGTCTTCATACATGTTGTATGTCGCTGCATTTTCTCAGTAAAAACTTAATTAAAACCTACAAAATAATCAATTTTGATCCTAAAAAAATGTCTTCAAACCCTAATTAAAAATCCTAAAATTCTATCTATCTACATAAAATAAAATCCAAGTTAAAATCTATGTGCCCTTTTCTAACCCCTTAAAATATGTATGGAAACTGGAAGCAAATCAATGAATGTTATCGAGAATCTAGATTCTATCTAGGTACTTTTTCCATCATATTTATTTTATAGTAAATCATATTTGAATTAAAAAATATAAGTTGTAATACACACTATTGTTGTAATCGGAGCTGAGATATTTTAGGTAAATAATACAACTTAGCCATTTAGGTATAGTAATAATATAGTAATTAGTAATTACATGATCTTGATATTTTCTAAGAAAAATTTTTAAAGTTAATTTAATATTACTACAACTTGAGTTTTTTTAAAAGAAATCTACTCTGAATTTATAATAGGTTTCCTATCATTATCATTATTTTGATAATTTTTACAATTATTTATCCTAGAGTCTAGAGCATACAAAACTTTCAATTATTATTATTATTATAATGGGTAACATAAATATAAACTTACAATTACAAATTATTATTACTTTTCTCTAAAAAATTGAGAAGAAAATAGAAAATATATAATGGCCAGGAGCATTTATACAAAAACACATACACAAACAAACAAAAATGCAGAAAAAGTATACTTATTATTTTATAGTAGTTCTAGATTTTAACTCGAATTAAAACATTTGTTGTTAAAGATTAAGATAGATTACTTATTATGTTTCAAAAGTCTAAATATTATGTAATATTAGTTTAGTAGTAAGTTTAAGTGTCAGTATATTTTTAAATAGTAAGGGGTAGAAAAATGGGAATATAATTATAATATTATTTCAAGTAACCAAGTTCTCATTATATCATACCATATACATTTATGTATATAATAAGAATAAATATTTCTGTCTGTAAATTAAAAAAAATTCAAAAAATGTGTTTTACCTTATAAACTTATAATATAATTATAATATTACATCTATCTACTACTTAAAATTAAATAATAAAAATGTGGTGGTGTTGTAATATTATTATTTCTATATACCGAACTTGCTCTTTGTTTTTTTGTTAATAATGTTTGTTGTTGTAGATAATTTGTGGAACTAAATTAATTAAATCCTAATATATTTATGTAAGTTATAGAAGGGGGGCGGGCACATTTTGCTCATTTTATTCTCCATCCTCACCATCATCTTCTCCATCTTTCCCATCTTCATCGTCATCATCTTCTTCTTCGACGACCACTTGCTCTCCATCTTCGCCTTCGCCATCATCGTCACTATCACTGTTTGTAAAAATTAAAAAAGTAAATTATTAAACCTTGTCTTTGTATATTTTTTTATAATAGTTAGGTATACAATAATCTATAAATCATCAGTTGAACTTGGTGGTTCTTTTTATCGTCATTATCACTCAAGAGTAGCAAATAATGGTCATCATTTAACATTTTATTAGACAACTGGAGCTATCCTAGGCTTATCTCATTCGTATCTCTAGTCTCATACACATAGATTCATAAACATTCGTATCTCTAGTATGTTATGTATGTGTATGAATCGTTAGTAAATTGATGATTCATTTTCATTATGTAGATAAGCGAGGTAAGTTGAGTTAGCTCAGGTTGTCCATTATCTTATCCTTATCTTTATTATTGAAATATTAAAGGTTATTTACCTTACACCTACAAGTCCCTCATCGTCATCATCATCATCGTCGTCGCTCATTTCTTCACCATTTTCACCTGATGCATCAGGACTCAAAAAATATTGGAGTGGGTTGGGCCAAAGGTCATCCTTGATAACTTCTCCAATGTCGTCTGATGACGGATCTGAATTATCATTAAACCTATAAAGTTTAAATAAAATAAAATATATAAAACATAACATACCATCAAAATCAAAATTAATAAATACTATTTTATTTACCAAGAAAAGAATGTCCTATTTTCATGTGCTCGTTTACGTCCCAAAGGAGCTGCTGCTGGAGCATTCCGTTTTGCGAGATCCATTCCTTTTTTCCATTTAATCTCGGTGCTTTTAAATGAATAAAAAAAATTACAATTAGTTAAAAATGTTAAAGGTAAACTGATACTCAAAGCTTGGGTATTTACCTCGTAGCCTTGGGTTCATTACTACCCAGATGAAATTCTTTGACGATGAAGTCGTTCTCCATAAAAGGATTATCATCAAAACCGAATGTAATTTTATAACCAGATTTAATGTCTTCAAATTCTTCTACATCAACTTTATTTAAGAAGTGAAGGCAGTCTTCTTCAGTTTCATCAATAATTACCTGTAAATATACGAAAAAAAGAATTAATTTAACTAGCACCACAGCACTCCTTTATATATTATGGCGCTTTATATTAAATACTAGGTATAATATAATAAATAATAATGTTTATCCAACACTTACTGCCAATTGTGGATGATTTACCATCTAATTACATGAAAAAAATAAAAATATAATGAATAATGGTCAAGTATCACTTTACTTAATAAATAGGCATTTAATTTAATTAAGTTTAACTTACAGCCGTGATCCAAAAGTTTGGGATTTTTGCTATGCTTGTATTTCTCTTGTCAAAAAAAGGTTTCCGCAATTTGTTGTACTTTTGTTCCACCTTCAGTATCTCCTCACTTGCCTTCTCATTTAAATTCTCGATTTCATTTTGACATGAATCGACTTCTTCGAGTGCTTTCTGGGTAGCCTAATAAAATAAAACAAAGAAATTAGTCACATCACACATTTATATAATAAAGTACTTTATTTTACAAGCAATACAATACAATACAAGCCCAATTTCTTACAGCAGGGTACAAGAAATTGTAAAAATGTCCCTTGACATAATAGATAGATATTTACATAGCTAAATATAAGTATGTACCTTATACAGAGCAGAGAGCATAGCATTTTCACAACTTAAATTACGGTAGCATCAAAATTGACAATCAATTTACAAATTACAAGGTAGGTATGCTATGTATTATTATCAGAAATTGTACAAGGAGCCCTTTGACCTTGTAGGGGTCTCTTTACAAGGTGCATTCCTCTATAAGGTACCTTTATAGTTTTACTAGGTACCATACCATCTAAATTTAGTCTTTTGACATTACAGGCTTACAGAGTACCATTAAATTGTAAAAATGCTCCTTCTCTCGACATTTAACATGCTCATGGGTCTCTTTACAGGATGGACTCTCTCTATAAGGTCGCTAATACCTTATACAGAGTATTAAACTAGCTTTACTTTATGGCTCCATAAAAATTGACATTTAAAGCCTAGTCTAACGATTCTAAATAAGATTTTTAATACCTCGTCTAACTGGCTCTCACCCTCGCTGTCATTATCCGAGTCATTCTCGACCTCTGGATCCGTTTTCTACAGAAAAAAAACCAAAAATATTCAATTAGTCAACTATTAAAGACCCTGTATAATGTATGATAAAACGTAGTAGAAGTTAAAATAAAAATATAGCTTAGGCTTAGACCGGGTGCATAAAGAGTGTGATTTGGGTTCATTAAGTATGATATTTGGACAACTTACCGCAATTTTGGATGCTGATGGACCACTTGTAGCGGACGCCGATGGTTTGGAGTTATTAGAATTTGATGCCATGACCTTAGATGACCTTAAATTGAGGGATAATTACTAAAAAATAATTAAAAATGCTCAAAAACCTCCAAAAACACGCTTTATGAATAAATGGTGGTCCTTTCAGTAGTGCAGTCGTATAAAGTATAGTACTAGTAGAATACGAAATGCCTACTATGCTATGCCTACTATTATAGTGTACTGCTACTTTAGCGCCGAAGTCCGGTTAAATTTTGAATCCTTCAATAAATCAAGAGACTAAATTCTACACCTCATAACCCGCACATTTTTACAGATCTGAAAAAATTGAGATTTTTTTTTGAGAATTTGAGAATTTCATCAGCTGCTGGTTTTTTGGACAATAATTGACCTGACCACTGACCTGTGGACCAAGTTGACAATGGCCAATGTTTCGTCACCATCTTCTGCTGATGACTATGAATTCTCAAATGTCCCAGCTGAGACACCACTCTCACCTGAGGAAGCGATCATTCGACGTCATCGTAGAGAAAAAAGAGATTTGATTGGTAAGTTTTAAGCTTTGAAAAACCAGATTTTGGCTTTTGGTTTTTATTTTTATCTGTATTTGTGTATTTGCTTGTAAAATAGACGACAAAATAGGAATTTTAGGGCTGATCCTGAGTTATAATTATAGACATAATTTTTAGAGAATTAAGATTATATAAATGTAAAAGAGTAATAAGAATAATAAGTTTTGAATTCAATTTTGTGAAGATCTTGTTAATTATGTGTAAGTAACGTAACTCGTATCGTATCGTTACTGTTCATCTAATAATTCTAATACCTACATGTATGTTATATTTTCAGCTATGAAAAACCAGACATTGACTGAAATTTTACCTGTTTCTTCTAGTAAAATTGAGAACAATTATAGGAATTTTTAATTTTAGGGTTGAGTTTATAATATAAACTCTCTTAACTAGTATATAAACTTTATATACTAGTTAAGAGAATTGAGATTTTTGTAAAGTAGATACCTAAGCTGGTTTATTCAATTTTTGTGATTATATTATGTATTATGTAGGTATTCTATTTTCTATTCTAATAGTTTAGCTCTGGGCTCTGAAACACCCAGATCCAGATTTTGACTGTAAAATTATGACTGTTTCTGATAGTAAAATTGCGAAGAAAATCGGGTTTTTGGACATATCTATAATTGCTATAATGGTTAGGGCAGCCAATGATTTAGTTTATTTTATTTTTTCTGTTTATGTTATTTTATTAGTAAAGTAAGTTAAGACCGATTCTTTTCATTATGATCCACTTTCAGAATTAGTATGGATAAATAAATTTATTCAATTCAGGAGTCGTTATATAATGAGAATTGACAATAATACTGTCATCGCCAGCAGAGCAGTACAATTTAAAATCCTAATTTTAATAAATTTTTTATTTTGCTTTTGCAGCTAAATGTCAAGCACTTAAGAAAGGGAGTACAAAAGATAAAAAGAAGAAAAAAGAAGTTGCTGATGAAATTGCAAAAATGGAACAAGAACTTGATGATCGTCATAAATTAGAGTTGAGTACATTTATTCCTGGTAAAGTCATATTAGTAGGAGAAAATGGTGGTGGTGGAAAAAAGATGTTGGAAGACATTAAAGAAGGTGAAGCTACTGAGAGTGTAACATCAGTTGAAGTAGGAGTTGAGGTCACAGAACCAGAACCAGAGCACAAATTATCCAAAGCTCAAAAAAGAAGAGAAAAGAAAGCATCTGAGGATCGTGAGAGACAAAAGAGAATTGATGAGGAAACGAAGCAGCTAGTCGAAACATCTGATAGTAAATATGAAGATGAAAAATTAGCTGAAATCTTATCAGATCTAAAGCTCAGTATTGTTGAAATTCCTAGTGATGGACACTGTCTATATGAGTCGGTCAGAAATCAGCTTCAAAATCGATTCAAAGAATCCAAATCTGTTGAAGAACTGAGAGCTAGTACTGCTAAACATCTGAAAGAGAATCGTAAAGAGTATATCGATTTTTTCGATGAGTCTATTGCACAAAATAAAGATGCATTTGAAAAATACTGCAACAATATCCAATCGATGAATGCTGCTATTTGGGGAGGTCAAATTGAGGTCAGAGTCCTGTCACAGATTCTCAAGAAACCTATCAAAGTCATTCAAGGTATAATAATAATATTATTTCTTTAGTCAGCTTTAAAGAAATTCAAGTGTTTTTAAACTCAATGTTCTTAGGTTGGATTTTACCAAAGGGGACTATTTTGGGACTTATCGTTGAATCGTTAGAAATTTTTGAAAAATCGAAATATTTTTTTCATTGAAATGGGTCAAAACTTCAAAAGCTCCCCCAGAAGCGGAGGTCAAATGTTTGCCTACCAACATTTGATTTCCGACCCGTGGCGTGGCGGTCCACCTTTTTGCCGCAAACCTAACTAAACATAACTCCCTTAATGGGTCCTAAAAACCTTGCGGGTCACTTTAGGGTGCCAATTTGGTGTTTGTGGTCAATTTCTGACCCATTAGAATACATTTCGACAAAAATAATTTATCGATTTTTTCGAAAATTTTCCAAGTCCCAAAATAGTCCCCTTTGGTAAAAGCTAACCATGTTCTTATAATAAATTGATTTCTATTTTTTAGCTGAAGGAATACATTTAACTTTCGGTGAAGAATTCGACCCAAAAGATACACTGACCCTGAGCTATCATCGACACAAGTTCAAGTTGGGTGCCCATTACAATTCAGCTTTGCCAAATATCGGGTAAAAATTTTAAAATGTCATCATAAATCAATCACTTATCATTATCATCATTCTATGTGTACAAAAGCTAAAATTATTTAACGTAAATTGGTATACAAAATCTAAACGTATCTTAAGTTTATTTATTATTTATCGCACTCGGCTCGTTAACTTAACTTGACAAGATCAAAAGAAATTCATTCACCCGGTTTTTTACAATTTTGTTTTTTAAACTTATAAATTCTTTATTTCTATAAATATAAATAATAATTTTAAATTACAAAATAACAATACGTAATACAATATTATTTTCTTACTCAATTTAACTTCAATTGGATGTTCAAATAAATTTTTTAATGAATAAAGAATAACTTAAGTTTAATCAAAATCAATCAGTATTATCTTTTGTTAATTTGTTGTTCCCGTATAACATTTATAAAATAGCAATTAGGTAGAAGATTAAACAACATTTTCATCATTTCTTTTTGGGTTCTGGAGCCTGAGTAGTTGAATCTGGTGATCCTGCTGGAGCTTCATTATCTTGTACTGGTCTCATTGCGGGAAACAGAAGTACTTCCTATAAATGAAAATAAAATTTAGTTGGAAATGATCGATTTTACAGTAAATAATAAAGAGATGAATCAAAATTAGGCTAACCTTAATATTAAACGAGTCAGTTAAGAGCATAGTTAATCTATCAATTCCCATCCCCCATCCTCCTAAAATGAAAATTAAAACAATTAGATAAATATCTGATTTCTTTCAAATATGTGTAGGTATTATATGTTTTAGTTTTTTTAGCGAATAAATTACCTGTTGGTGGTAATCCATATTCAAGGGCTGTACAGTAATTATCATCAACCATTTGAGCTTCATCGTCTCCAGCCGCCTTGTCCTTGGCTTGTTGTTCAAACCTTGATCTTTGTACAACTGGGTCATTCAATTCAGTATAGGCATTACATACTTCTCGTTTCATTACAAACAGCTCAAATCTTTCAGTCAACCCTTTCTCACTACGATGCCATTTTGCTAATGGGGACATCAATTGAGGGTCTACAAGAAATAAAATTAAAATCTAAATATTATTACCTAATCTTTCTTAAAGTATTGTATGAGTAATGTCTTTTACTTACGATCGATAATAAATGTAGGATTTATACACTTTTCTTCGATAAAATGTCCTACTAATTTATCGAGCATCCTGGAGCATGTTTTTGGTGGAGGACATTCGACTTCATGTTGTGCACAAAGTTTCTCTAATTGGCGGAGAGACTCTGGTGATCCCAATTGCTCATATGGACCAAAAGATACGCCCAATTCCTTTTCTAATTCAGGTAACATTTTTATTTTACGAAAAGGTGGTGTAAAGTCCAATTCTAACTCTTGTCCTTCTTCGGGATGTACTTTAACTAAAATCAAAAAAAATCTCTTTTTTACTTTCATCATATTACATTGTGTGCCTTTTTACCTTTATAAGATCCAAAAATAGATTGAACTAATCCAGACAACAATGTTTCGGTCAAGACCATTACATCATTGTAGTCTGCGTAAGCCATATAAAATTCACACATAGTGAACTCAGGATTATGTGTTAAGTCAATCCCCTCATTTCTAAAATTACGGCCAATTTCATAAACTCGATCGAAACCACCAACAACCAACATCTAAAAAATTATCGTTAAGGTTTATTTACATTACATTATATAATTTTTTAGATTACAAACTAATAAAATAAAATAGTTCAAATACTTACTTTGAGATAAAGTTCAGGTGCTACTCTCATGTACAAATCAATATCTAATTCATTATGATGGGTAATAAAAGGTTTAGCAGTTGCTCCACCAGCGATCATCTAAAAAAATACAAGTGAATTAACACAAGTTCATCAAATCTTTAATTTCATATTTACATTCATCATAGGTGTTTCGACTTCTAGAAATCCGAGTTGATCGAAAAATCTTCGAACATATGAAACAATCTGTGAGCGAATTTGAAATTTACGTCGAACATCGTTATTCATAATAAGATCAAGGTATCGTTTGCGATATCGAGTTTCTTGATCTATTTTCAAAAAAAAATAAGTTATTTTAATATTAGGACATATTCTTACTATTAGATACATATCTTACTAGAATTAATAGTAATAAAATCAATACTTCTAAATGTATTTTACCTTTAAGACCATAATGAAGAGCTGGTAACATATGCAGACATGGTGTTAGAATAGTAAATTCATTAGGTATTAACGACAATTCTCCCTTTTTCGTTCTGGCTGGATGTCCTCTAAAGCCAATTATATCTCCTCTTCTCACCTAAAGTTATAATTTAACAAAATCTCATTTTTTGCATATAATTTCCAAAACATAAAATAAATGAGGATTATTACTATTATTAGTAATAAGTAATAATTTACTATCCTGGTATAAATAAGCAAAGGTACCCTACTGTACTTACACGTTCAGTGGCTTCATCAAACCCCTTTACACCTTTATAATATTTTGCATTACACATAATCTGCAATTTTAATCCTTCACCGCGTACATCATAGAAGCATAATTTTGCTCCAGATTCACGAACTGCGTGGACTCGACCTAAAAAAACAAAATAAATGATGTCAATTAGGTACATAAGTGTTTACAAAACAAGGAAGTAGAATAAATTATGAATTTATGTTAAAAATATATGTCATTAAAAAGCTCAACTTACCAGCTATAGAGCAAACAACATCCTCAAGGATCTCACCGTCTTTCAGATGATTATATTTTGAGATAAATTCTTCAAGTGATATATCAACATGGAACTTGTGTGGGTATACATCTTCTCCTTTGTCTTTTAATTGCTGTAGGGTCTGCATACGAAGCTTAAAATACTCCTAAAATAAAAAACCCATATTCAATTAAGCTTACTCTTATGATTCAGCTCTGAATAACTAGATCAAGACCTCGATTTTACAAACTTAAATGCAAATCGAGATTAAAATCTACTTTTTCAGAATTGCAAGGTTTAGCTTGATAATAATTGAGATGACTTACATTAGGACTGATATCTTCTTCACTGGGTTTAATAGCTCCACCACCATCATTCTTATCACCTTTTGCACCATCAATCTCCTTATTAAAAGCAGCAACTTCGGCCAATTTTGCTTCTTTCTCAGCCTTCTCCTTTGCCTTCTGCTCGGCCTTCTGCCTCCTCTTCAGCTCACTACAAAGTACAAGAAAATATCAAAATTAGTCAACATCATTTAAATAATATGTCTATTCACTTAATTCAGCTCTGAAAACCCCAATTTCGACCTCATATATAAAAAAAAGTGAGGTCAAAATAAAGGGTTTCAGATCTGAATCAAATGAATAGCACTGGCTTACTTTTTAGTCTTTAAATCTCTCATTTTGATGGAATAATATAATGGTTGTGGTGTCATTAAAAATCTTATGTTCCATGACCATGACCATGATGGTGTCTTTAAAAAACCAGTACTATGACTATGGGTCACCACACCACAAAACCATAACCTTTTACATACAGTACCGATCAAACTCATATTAAAGCTAATTACAATTAAGAATTAAAAAACATCTGTCATAAAAATCAACAATTTATGGATTTTGGACTGTTGCCCATGTCAGAATGACCTAAAATTGACATTTTAACAATTTTTCTTACTTTTTGGACAGAGCACCACCATCCCCTTGTACTTGACTTGACATTCTAATTCTAATAATAGAAGTAGAGCAATTAAAAACTTAATTACAATTGCAAATTATCTCAATTTCGCCGGAAAAAAAACCACACTATTTTTAAAAACCACCGGAAATCATCACCACTAAAAATATAGATCATCAATAAAGACAGATTAGATGTAGTCAGACAGACAGATGTCTCAATGCTACACAATATGCAATTTGTACCTAAAAATTCTTAAAAATCTCGCGTTCTTTCTTATTTTTTTGGGCTTTTTTATGGGTTTTAGGATTTAGGGATCTTGGACACCACTGGAATCATTAATGATTTGTAGGATTATAGATTAGACGAAAAATTAAAAGGACCGGACATTGTAAATGGTGTCATATTTGCAAATATTTCATCACTTTTTGGTGTTTCAAAATCTAATTCAACAATGATGCAATATGCTCATTGTTGAAGTATGTAATGTAGGTACACATAATCAAATGTCTGCTGCTGGTCAATTGTTGACATGACGATCATAAAATTACCCAGATTATGTAAAGTGTCAAGTAGGTGCCACAAATTTGACCGGTTATACAGACAGAGAACCATCACCTCAAAAGCCGAAATTACAACTCTCTAAATCCTAGAAAAACAAAGTAGGGTACTAGGTAAGGGATTTTTTTGGCTAATATCTCATCTCAATCTCAAAGTCAAAATTTATCAACTGGTGCCAGGTCAGATTAGAGGTCAATTTAGGTCAGGTTAGGTCAAAATATTTCAGATGTAATGCTTTAGTAGGTAGGGTACTTTAACTTTAACTAGAAAGAATCATCAAAAAATCTGAAAAAGTTTCAATTTCAAAGTGCCCCCCTGCCTGATCGGCTTTTTCAGAGAGTTTGATCGATAAGATTTTTTAAAGTCCTTCTATAATATTCTACTACATATATACTTTTGACTAATTTGGCCAAATTGTTCTAAAAATTTTCTTGATTTTTGACTATTTAGGTCGGGTCAACTGAATTCTGTGAGAATGAGTTTATTCAGTGTCTCAGATACCAAAGATTTTGCACGTCTGCTAATAATCCCTGGAGTAGTTGACCATGATTCTGATCCAGATCTTGAGGAAATCCACTCTAAACCTGAAAAACCATCAAGTGATAGTGGTGAATATAAACCATCCTCAAAGGACCATGTTAAACAAGATTTGACATCAAAAAAGACAAAAACCACAGATATCTGGACAGAAAGTGAAGTTGAGGAATTGAGTGGTTCTTCAGATCCTGATTTTATTGACTTTTCATCTGACCCAAGAAGTAGACCAGTGTACAAAATGACCCTAAGTCAAGTTATCTCACCAGAAGACATTTTCCTACAAGTAAAGTATTCATGTGTCTATTTGTATAAAATCATCAATAAATTATAATATTAATTTTAATGATTATCCCACACTCACTATACAATTCCCACGATCAATTTTTTTGCATATTTTTGTAGAAGAGAATGACATCATAAGAGTCAGAAGCTTAAAAATATTTATTAATGTGGGTATCATGATCATGGTATGGAGTATGACCACCTGAATCTTAAAATATTATTTTAATTCTTAAAAATATAAATATTTATGTTCATTAGTTTGGATATGAGTCTTATAGTTGATCTTACAAGGCAGGGAATACACCTTATTTTGTTCACATCCTAAATCTCCAAAACCAAAATCTCTAATTCCCTAAATCTCCAATTTCTAAAATCTCCAATGCCCAAAATCCTCAATTTCCAAAACCTCAAATGCCCGAAATCTCCAATTTCCAAAATCTCCAATGCCCAAAATCTCTGAAGTTGGAGATTTCTTTTGGAGATTTTGGTTTTGGAGATTTAGGGTCATTCATGCCTAAAATCGATCTTTTGCACTAGTAATTAGTAATATAAGTTTAGAAACTTAAAATACTTGAACTTTAACCTGAATTATAATAAGAATTACAAGGTTTAATGCTAAAATGCATCATGAGACCCCTTTTTCTCATGGACAATGAATTTTTATTTTATTTTTCCAGATGGGAGAAAAAAGCCCTATGTCAATTGATTCAATCAAACTGGAAGTGTCCTTGCCAGGTGAAGATTTCCCCAAGATTAAATTGGATGTCAAAAAAACTTCAGTTTGTCTTACTTCACCAAAATATTGCCTATATCTCTACCTACCTCACAATGTGGATCCTAATGTAAGTACATTATACCACTCCACTATACATACATAAATAGTTAAAAAAAAGTCATTTAAAAGTCTAGACCAATCGATAGACAACATCATTGTAAGATTTAGAAAAAAAGGATCAAAAAATGCTAATATAATCTCTGAAATCTCTTTTTTTGTGTAACTAAATATGGAAAGTACAAGTGTCATTTAAAAGATTAATTGGTCAATCAAGGTGCATTTTTATAAATAATCTTAGATCGTATACAGTAGACGACCATAGTTGGCCAAAATATGGTCAATTTATGGCATATGCAACTTTTCACAAATTATGACATATTGTTCATTCATAAATTCATTTAGGAACATTTACGATTTACGATTCATAAAAAGTCGAATCTCTCAAAAATAAAAAGCTTAAAATATCGAGAAAGCTCGACAAAAATTCCAAATATAGGGGTAGATTAGGGATAGTTAAACGTTTTAGACTGGCTGTTTAATTTGTAAAAGCCCTTATAGATATTGACCTAAAAATTTTGTTTAGTCATTTAATTCAGCTAGGAACTCTGGACATTCCGAGAGACTAAGAATTAGAAATTAGACCTCAATTTAACAAGTTTTCGAGGCAAAAATCGAGGCAAAATTTGCTTTTTCAAAGCTGAAAGATTTAGCTTGATAATATTAGAACATGACAGACATAAATGATAGGTATATAATATAGAAAATCGAGCTAAAATTCTGGCTAGACTTAAAATTCATAAATCTTTTTAAGCCTAAAATCCAAAATGCACTTACCTGATCCTATATACTTAAATATACGAGTAGAGAGTAAATTTATTTTTTGTATCATTTATTTTTAGGCTGGAAGTGCAAAATGGTTTGCAGAAAAGTCGACACTCGATGTCAATCTCAAGATTTCAGTTTGAGAATTGAGAACTAAAAGCACCTAATAGATACATAAAAACCCTACTGCTGAAGCTGAAGCTGAACCATCAAGTCGTCAAGAAGCTCTTAAAAATGAAATTAAGACACATTTTAATGTCTCAATAAACCCTATTATGTAATTTTACTACTCGATTTAACTTCGATTCTAAATGAAAAAATGTACTTTTGGTTATCTCTAACTCTAATGTTATAATATTATATCTACTTAAAATAAATTGCTTAAATATTTAAATACTTTATACAATATAGTGCCAATTGCCAATACTACCTTGAACTTGTTTTTGAAATCTTATTTATATCCCTGTAATGTAGATACCAAGGCCTATAGATAGAATAGGTTGATGAATAGTTGTTCTTGACAATTATTTTTTTTATTAAAAATTTTGTTTTTGG
>JAQIXA010000814.1:0-33829 GCA_034699045.1 Nanhermannia cf. coronata Gr-Ori-00579
TGCACCGGTCCATTCTTACACCGGTCCATTCTTGCACCGGTCCATTCTTACACCGGTCCATTCTTGCACCGGTCCATCCTTACACCGGTCCATTTTTACACCGGTCCATTCTTGCACCGGTCCTAAATAAACCGGTCCCATATTACCGGATTCGTCTTTATTGATATGGAACATTACCTTATGTAATACTTTGTACTTTGTATATATTCGATGGGTATTAGGGTAGGGTACCCTACATAATGCTTAGCATTAGTTATAGTTTAAATTTTATGTAAGATTATTAAAAGGCTTCATATAAAAACGAGTTGACCATCGGAAAGCAATTTTTTCGTATTAAAAAAAATTAAACTTAACTTACATTGAGATTATGATAGGTTATGATTATAATTAAAAGCTACCTATATTATATTAGGCATATATCCTTAAGCAAGTCAGTATCAGTATTCAGAACAGAATTCAGAATCATCGAATATAAGTAGGGTTAAGGTAAGTATCTATTTATTAGGAAGATATTTTATTTAATTAAAAATAAAGATGAACTTAATAAATTAAAATGCTATAAAACACCCAATTTAGAAATATACATAACAGTTAACAAAACAATAAAGTTAAGACCATGGTCATATTATATGATTCAGGTTCAGGACAGAAAGTACAAGTAGGTAGGTACTGGTAGATTTTTGCTTTCATCAATTTTAAAGTCTATAAAAATGTATATTTTTGTTTAAAATTCAATAAAATCTTACAAAAAAGTTTTCTGTTCATTTACCTAGTGTATCTATATCTATAAGGTACTATG
Source organism: Nanhermannia cf. coronata Gr-Ori-00579 (assembly GCA_034699045.1). NCBI lineage: Eukaryota > Metazoa > Arthropoda > Arachnida > Sarcoptiformes > Nanhermanniidae > Nanhermannia > Nanhermannia cf. coronata Gr-Ori-00579. Next base: position 800 of record JAQIXA010000814.1, read on the forward strand.
ATAATTTATATTCGAATCATTACACAATCAATCACCAGCTGGTCATAAAGATGATTTATACTTAATTAATTAAACATAGATAGGTAATTTTTGAATCATTCATTTATTTTATACGTAGTGTAGGAAGCTTTTTACAAATTTGTAAAAAGCTTCCTAATTTCCTAATCGTTCGTAAATTGTAATCTCAATTCAATCATTAAATAAATCAATTATTTCGATTTATATTCTTATAAACTATAAACCTAACATTGAAAAAAATTGAATATAAATTACTTAATACACTACACTACACTACTCACTACACTACTGCTTTACTACTAGAGTAAAAATCAGCAGATTAAAAAAGTTATTTTCCAGGAACTGAACTGAAACTGAACTGAATTGAATTGATTTTGATTTTGATTTTTATAGATTTTTATTAACTTTTATTTACCCCAGAATATTCAAGTTTCGAAATTGTAATATTATGTGCGCGATGAAATATGAGCGAATATGTTAGTTCAACAAAAATTTTATGGTTTTTTTTAATTTTACTTTTTACTTTTATGTATATCATATAGGTATTAGGTATCGGTATACTCAATACTCTAATAAAATAAATAAAAAATAGTTAAAAATTAAAAATTGACTATTTATCATTTATCTGTCAATGTCAATCTCAAGTCGACATTAGATCTGACCTGACATATTCACTCCTGGTCAATCGTTACTTCATAGGCACTGCCACCATCGCATCGTAAGGCCGTAAGTAAGGTAAGAAAGAAGATTTGAGTGTAAGCAACAATCAACAAGAGTTATTTTTATATTACCTAGTCCTGCTGCTGACTGCTGACCTCCTACTGCTACTCCTTTCTACCCTACATTTTTTAACATTTTACTTTTACGTGCATAGCTTAGGTAGGGTACTAATATTTAACATTTTTATTTATTAATCTATCAGTATATATTATCATTCATATTCTATAAACTATCCATGTATTCCCTCTAATTATGTTTATTCATTGTTCTAGTCTCTATTCAATCAATCCAGAGCTCCAGCTCAGAAAAACCAGAATTTGGATAATCCTAAATCGGTAAGTCGTAATAATGTACATACATAAGTACTTACTACTATAAAATTGATTGAAGCTCGTTTCACAATTCACAATAAACATTATAATACAGATATAATACATTACTACATTTATGTATAAATTCTAATAGGTAATAGATTTCACTTACAATATTAGCTATTGTGGGTAGGTACTCATTGTTAAGTACTTAGGGTACTCATTATTCTTTCTGATAGAAACAAATATAATTTAATTTAGCCCTAAAAGCCGGAATTTGGCTTCAATTTTATAACAAAGTAGGTGCCTTTGTCTATTGCCTTATACATTAATCAATTAACTTTTGATCATATCAAAAATCTTGAATTAATGATTTTAAATACTGTTAAATCTGTATGTATTATCTTAATTTGGTAATTTGATAGATAAAGTAAGCCGTTTTTTTTATAGAATTCAGCCGACTATCTAGTATGGATGATAAAAAACGAATATCCTATGTAGAAGATCGTATCAAGGAACTTGAATGGAAATTTGAGGCCATTGAAGCATGGATTCTTCAAAAATTTGGTAAAAACTAAAGATCATCATAATTATAATTATATTGGTATTATATTATAGGTATTATCTTTAGGCTATGTTCTAAGTTCTAGGTCGTGTAATTAAATGAATTTTATAATTTTCTTTTTGAGTTGATGCATTTTTAAAATATTTATAGGCGAAGATATTCCATTAGATGTATTTCAGAAAACCGATAAAAAACCATTGGATTTGGATAATTTAAATGAATATGCTGCTAATTTTTTACATTCGGACTTTTTTGGAGAAACCCAGGAGGATCAGAAAGATAATGACTTCAGTTTGGATACTACTATTCAAACAAAAGCGAAGAGAGTTAATTTGCCTCCACCATTACCCGCAAAATCAAAGGAGTTTTTAATTCAAGATTGTTCTAAAAGAAGTACTGAGCACTTAAATTAAATATTATTCCTAAAAGTAAATTAAAGATAGTGTTAAAATATTTAATTGTTTCTTTTTTTAATTACAGAAGTAGTCATCAAACTTGAAAAACTTCCACCTATACTTAAAGCCTCAAAAGCTTACAAATACGTCCTGAACAGATTATCAACAAAAAATTTAATTTATAAAAGAATGAGAAATCGTTATAAAAAGCGAATGCTTTGTAAAATATGTAAGTGCTGGTTTCTTAATTCTAATTATTCTGAACACAATTTCTCCCACAAATCTGAATATGAAAGATCTTGTACAAAATGTCCTGAACCTAAAGTATTCAAAACTCTGAATGGCTTTATGCATCATCAGAAATTACATGAAGAAAAGGAAAAAGGCCTAGAGCCCATAAAATTTGTCTGCTCGATTTGTGGGATATCGGTTAAACAACTTTCAAATCATATGAAAATCCATGAAATACCTAAAATCAAGACACTTTTATGCTCTGATTGTCCAAAAGTTTTTGCAAACGACAAAACATTAAAACGTCACATTAATGTAGTCCACAATAAAGATGGCAAAGTAGAAGAAAATATTATGTGTAGTGAATGCGGTCATATATCAAAAAATAAGGGGGTACATCAAAGGCATATGAATCGAATGCATCTAAAAATTAAATATTATTGTGATTTTCCAAACTGTGGCAGGTGGTTCACTAATCTTATATCATGCATTCACCATAAGGATATCCATGACCCAAATATTGTATACAAGTGTACATACAATGCAGACTGTACTCGTGAATTTAAAACTAAAACTCAACTTAGAACTCACATTAAACAAGCTCATCAAAGTAAATCTAGACCAAAGATAAAAGTTACTTCAAATAAAGAACAAGAATATAAATGCTATATTGAAAATTGTCAAGACCAAGCTTTTTCCTCATCATTAGATTTGGAATGTCATATTCAACTTATTCATTATGATGTTATAGAAAATAATTCGAAAATTTGCACCAAATGCGGACGTCTTTTTTCTACGAAACTTACCTGTCAGCAGCATGTAAAGAGAATACATGGGGATATAAACGAAAAACAATATAAATGCCCAGATGAAGGTATAAAATTTAAAAATTAAAAATATTATAATTTATTTATTCTAACCAGTTATGAAAATCCAAATTCAAGCCTCTGTTTCAAATGAGTTTATTGGTTATTACTTGTAAAATTAAGGCAACAATCTGGCTATTCACTACATAATATAATAAGAATACCTAGTTTAGTTGAATCGAAATATACCTATTACTTACATACATTACCTAGACCTACATGCATTCTATTACAATTTATTACCTACTTTTCGAGTTTCCGACCTCTTTTTAAAGTATAATTAATAGATATTTTTTCTTTAGGTTGTGATAAATATTTTGCTTTTGAAACTGATTTACAAAATCATTCCAAAGTTCACTTACCACTTGAAGGTAATAAAAATTAATTATATAATTTCCTAAGTTTAATTTTATGTTTATAGTCTTTTTTATTAAATTCTAGTTCAGAGGGAGTTAAAGATTAAAAATCGAAAAAATTGTCCAAGGTGTAATAAGTTTATAAATCCAGGGAATCTTAAAAGACATCTTCGTAGACACGAAAATAATTCCGGAGATTTCTCATGCACATTTTCAACTTGCTGGATGAAATTTAAGACGGAAGATCAACTAAATAATCATTATCAATTACATTCTAGACCAGAAATTGTTTTACTGGAGAAGAGAAATTAGAATTAGAATTAAAAGTAAAACAACACTATACTATAACACTGTTGGAATCCCGGGTGCAGTGTAAACATTGAATAATTATTAAAAATGACTGTATTTATTCCGACTTAGAAAACTTTATAAGGTATCAAAATATATATTACCTATATAAATATTCACAATGAACATGAACTTGAAAAAATGGTTATTTTTCTTTAATATATTTTATTTACAATGTATGTAAAATTGCTTGGAGTTATAATTTCCAGTTTGGGGCCGTAGTAAGGTATAACATAATTACTACCATCTGAAGGAAGAACATTTTGAGTTGCTATCAAGATTATGTCCAACAAATGACCTTTGAGGAACATTACAAATAAGACTCATTACATAATTTATATCTCTGGATAGAAAAATACAATTATTACCGATTAGAAGAAAACCGAAAGTACAAAATTTTAAAGCACCCATCCCATAATGTCCAAGATAAAATCTCTGTTAAAAACAATTATAAATATGAAGGATCGAAATCGCTTGCTTTGCTTTTTTTTATGAAACTTACGTCAACACCAAGAAACCCAAAAAATACAGACAATAGTAGTGATGTAGAAAATGAATAGCCATTAGTCTAAAAAGAAATACAAAATTAAGGGTGAACTAAATTTTCTATTTATCTGCTAATTGCTTTTAAATATCATACCCATAAACACGGAGTATCTTTTTCAAATTTATTGTCACCAGTTTCTTGACATATGAATCCTGGTACAGCTTCACATTCCACTTTAAAAAGATTATTATGATTAATGTTTCTTGCTTTTAAAATTTTATATAGATTTAGTCTATAATCAAAATCAAATATCTATTTTTTTAATACTTTTGGCAACATTTTCTTGAGTACATCCAGTTGGCTGTTGGGTTTCAGGATCAATAATTATATTACATCTGTATTGTCCCAGTCTAAGGTCAGCACATTTAACCTCATGTTGTAAAGATTTGATAGGAGGAAGACTTAACCATAAAATGAATATGATTAGTAGAGGAAATATTCTCTTCAGTCTTGAAATCATTTGAATCAAATTAGAAGGTGAGGGTATAAGGTAATTTACAACTAAATTTTTATTTTATCATTGTTAAGTTCTTAAAATTTCAACACATTTTTTTACAGCTGATCCAGATCCAGATTATTGTACAACTAACTTCAAATCATAATATAAGGTATGTAATCAATCAAATTCAAATGATTTTTTTAATTTTTAAGATAAGATTCGATTCGATTTCGTATTTCTTAATTCACTTGATATTCTATAACTTTAAACTCTTCAAACTGGTGACTGGTAGTAGTGTCCTATCCTATGTAAGGTCTCTGTCACTTGATTCAGCCCTGATAAACCCGAACCAAGTCTAAATTACCAAGACCATAATACCTAGGTATATGTATCTACCTGTATCGTATCGTATCTTTATCTTAATTAAATTAGATTAGGTAGGTAATTAATAATTAATAATTTTCAATTTCACTTCACTACTTTTACTATTACCATACTATTGTTCACTTCAAAACTCAATAACTACTGGTACTTATTTAGCTTATTTTATTTCTTCCTATTTTTAATCTGTTTAAACTGATACATTTTTTTCTAAATGTTTTTTCTAATTTCTAATTTTTCGTTTTTGAATCTTTTCTTTACAGATTCTGTAATACAGAATACAGAATAGCGAGCGATGTGGTAGCGATATGAGATGAGCAGAAGAATTCAACTGATTGAATTATTTGTTACGAGATATTTGTCAAAATATGAATCATATCAGAATGGATGAGAATTGAGAAGAGAATTGAATTCAGGGTCAAATCAGTAGTTGAATAGTATGGTAAGCATCTACTCTACTATACGAATTATTATTTTTGTTTGAAAATGAAAACGGTTTTTTATTTACCTAATACTTACTGAACTCCCATACAATACAACTATGTATAAGGTAGGTAAGTATGCATGTAGGTACTTACTATTTTTTTATTAATGATTAAACTTATTTTCAAAATATCTACTAGATTAGATTAGGTATTTATATAGGTAATATGTTTTAGCTGTTTTATATGGCAGTTTTGCTGAAGAATACCTATTTATAATCTATCGAGGTGTAGGTGCTTTATTTTCATTTCAATTTTAAGATATTTTAGCTTTAGCAGTTAGTTAGGTATTATTAAAGGTGAAACATATGAAGTGAATTCAGATTCAGAAATTAACAGTAGAATGAGGTCCTATTGTCCTATACATTACACTGTGGTAGAATACATAATTATATTTATACTATGTAGTAGGCAATAGGTATCGTACACTTGAACACAACCATACAATTTGTGTAATGTACATAAAGTAATATAATGTTCAAATCTAGCTCTCGAGTGTATGGTCTGTAGATGTAGAGGTCTCGGATAGGTTTGGAATTTGGTTTTGGAATTTTTTTAACAACCCTATATTTTAACATTATTATAGAACCAAGAAAATAGAAGATACATTCAACTCTAGGCTCTCCTGCCTGACTCTGTGTAATACTCGTACACTTTACGAAAAGGATTTTGAGGATTTATCTACAGTCGAAAAGGTATTATAATATATACTAGAACAACTTACTTATATCTGTAGTACACCTTACTAGTACATATTTATAGTATTATTATCGGTTATATATGAATAAACCCAAGTATTTTTTTCCCAGGACCTTCTAAAAAGCAAAATTCTCATCATTTTCAGAATCAGATTTTGATTTCATTGCTCTCACTCTATCTGTCTTGAGGGCGAGGCTTGTTATTGTGTTATTAAAAAAAGTTTTTTAAATATTTATAGAAAAAGTTTTTTAAATTGTGATTTCATCAAGATCAGAGAAAGAATATTTTGAGACTACCTACATGGATTCTTATTCTTAAAGTGATCAAGAAATTCACAAAAGTAGGTACTTTCTGTTTGGAGTTCAGCAGATTGGATTTGACCGACAACGACAACTTCTAATTTAAAATTTACATTTGGGACAATAGAAATTAAACCGAAAATATGATTTCAATCAAGATAAAGGAAGCTGCTGAAGTTTAATACTGCCCTCAAGTTGTAATTAAATTTATTTTAATTTAAATGCATGTGCTCAATATAAGTCGGATCGATCGATAATTTTAACAAGGACAGGTGTAAATGCATAAAAAATTTGGGTGACAGGTGATTTATCTATTCATCGTTGGTTTTCATTTAATTTATTGAGCAGAAGGCGATTTTAGAGTTCAAATCAAGAACACAATTATTCAAAATGCCACTTTGTACAGGTAATTTTTACTTTTATTTTAATTAGTAATTTAGATTTAGATACCTATACCTATCTTACTAAAAATAAAAGATTTTAATGAGTTTTTTTATTATTGATACAGAGGTTAAAAATGTTGTTCATCTACTAAATCAAGTTCAAAACAGAAGCAGGGTCGATGCTGGTACATTTAATACGAGTGATCCTAAAATTTTAAATCAAGTTAATCAAGATCTTCAAGTTTTACTCTCATTTCTGTCTAACCCAGTTTTTCAACGAGTTTGTAAAATTAAAGTAAGTTCAACTTATATAAAAAATAAACAGATTTTAATAAATAGAATTAACCAATTTATATTTTTTTGATTAATTATAGGACTCGGTAAATGAATTGACTGATCAACTTATTAGACACCCGTCTGTAACACCAAATGATTTTGAAATATCTCCAGAAGGGTCATTAGTACTAAAAATTTCTCCAGGATCTGAAAAATATCAATCCGAATTTGATCCAACACCTATTGGCAATATACCAAGTTTTGCTAATAAAACAGCACCATCGACCTTCGCACCAGTAAACGATGTAAGTTTTACAAATCAGTGCCAAATAATCATGTAAAAATGCTTATGTCATTAATTTTTTTTCTTTCAGTTTGGTGATCAAAAATCTATTTCGAGTTATACACAAGATTTTGCACAAATAATTCAAGAAGCAAGTCTTGGCAGAGATATTCATACTATTGAGGTAAAAGATAAATTTAATAAAAATGAAATTGTTGTCAATCTAATTTTGCTGATTTTATATTTTCTCTTCTCAACTCAACTCATTTTTGCTGATCTAATAATCAAAATCTCTTACTATAGCTTTTTAAGCCAGAAGGATGTTCACTTGGATTCTCAGTTGTCGGATTAAAAAGGTTAGTTTGAAATCAGATTGAAAACAATGTTCTCTATCAATAGTTTAAAAAAAATCTATTTATTTAGTCAAGAAAAAGGCGAGCTTGGCATATTTATTCAAGAGATTCAACCTAATGGAATTGCAGCAAGGTAAATCTAATTTATTATTCCTCTTGCTTCTAACTAGACCTATACTATGAAGTTATCAAGACGATCTAGTCAAGAATCCCATAGATAAAAAATTAATTAAGTTATAGTAAAAAAAAATCAAAGCTTTTCTCTAAATAAATTATAGTTGCTTTTAGATGCACTTAATAGGGTTAAGTTTAGGTTAAAAGTAGCTATATTTCACTAGTTTTCAGAATTCTGTCGTTACAATTGAATTTAAATAATTAAATTGATTTCAAAATTCAGATTCAAGTCATGATATGAATGACTTGCCTGCAAGTATTTGTAAAGTAGCTTGAGTTTGAACTTGAATAGCTAATTTTGTTTACGAATTTAAATTAATTGTATTTGAATATATAGTTAAAATTGAATCTATATCTATTGAAATGGAATTTCAGCAAAGTTATTTATTACAGATTTTATAGTACCTATGCTATGTAGTATGTACCTACTATTCATATTCTTCATTTTCTTTTGAATAGTAGATTACAAAGTTGAAATTTTTTACTAGAAAAAAACTTTTATGCAGCTTTATGTACCTAGTACTTGAATATCATTTTTTGTAACTTATAAATCATCTTATCACTTGAACGACTCTCTAGACCATCATTTTGTTCAAAAAAAATTGTAGAAAGAAAATTTAACATCCCAAAAGTCTTATATTTTACACTTGTATAAATTTACAATTCTAACTTTAGAGCAAAGCAAGAACAAGAAATTGATATTTTTTTCTTTATCTTTAGACGACTATCCATAATTCTAAGACCACCATTTCTGTCATTCTACTATTATATTAGTATTACTACCACCTACTGTTTCTGAAACCACTAAAAGAAAAAAAGTTTATCGGACCAAAATACTTTTTACTTTTTCTTTTATCCTAAAAAAAGTATATCAAAGTAGTTTAGTACTAGACTAGGTACTTACTACTAGTATTAACTATTAACTAGAGTCAATTCTCGATAAAATAGGACATGGATTTAAGTTTTTTTTTATTTCTTTTCATCATCATTTAGATTCTTCAATTCACTAAAAAAAAGTCTATCAGGATAAAATAAATGTCGTTATACTTATTTCTTTGAAGTAAGTTGAAGTTGAGGGATAGATTTATCTTCTTTTTATTGCTTTTTTTTTGCTTTATTAGGTCTACAACTTTCTAAAAATATAGGTTTTAGGGCTCATTATTCGACATTAAATAAAGTAATTATTAATACCCTTTGTGAATTGTTAAAATGACTTGATAGAACTGTACTGTACTGTCTAGCTTAGAATTTTATAATTGAGCAAATTTTGTCCGATTTAGCAGTTGTTTGGAAAGTAATCCTAAGGATTAATTTGAATAGGGGATAATAATAATTTAATAATGTACAAAGCTTTGACTTTGTTCAAAGGCTTAATAGGATTTAGACATTAGACATGGAGACATTTTACCTACTATTACCTATTCGTTGACTACTAATCTACATTATTCATCTAGTTTAGTAGTATGTCAGTATGTAATATGTATCATCGGTAGTAAAGAAAGTTTTATTTAACAAGACAATAAGTTTGAAACTTTCTACTTTTGGGCATTTAATTGTGTTTATGATATACGAGTATGCACCCTAATTTAAGTATTTTAGTAATAGTAATGAAAAGTTTCAAATCTTAATTATGTCAAGAAATTATGCAAACTTCTGTTTAAAATTATTTCAAGTATTCAAATACTCCTTGAACTTGAGCGAATTTAGATAAATCTTTGATCATAGAATAGACCATATCATTATCATACTTAATGTCATTTTCGAACATTTTTGATCTGCCTGGCCTGTAGTAGGTAAATCGGCTACCTAAAGTAATATTATATTACGTATATGCTATTGTTTTTTTAAAAAATGGATTTTAAAAATGTACTTTTCTAGTTGACTAAAAAAAATTTCTAAAAGGTTCCTTATAAGTAGATTTTGCTGTCGGTCCCTATTATGATGATACAGGAAGATAAAGTTTAGCTAAGCTAGTGATAAATTAATGAGTAAAAGCAAATCAAGTGAAAGGAAAAGTTGTCAGTCTCTTTCAAGTACAGTAGTATAAAATTCCCTAAAGAAAATTCAGATATAAGTTATTTAAGGAAACCTTTTTGAAAAACTTTTCTTTTAATATTTATCTAATCCATTTTATCATTCATGATCTTCTATACGGGTATTACTGTAAAAGTAATACATACTGCTAGTTACAAGAGTTATGAAAAGTTTTAGCTTTTGAAATTTGAGTTAAAAGTAAAGTTAAAAATGAGTTGGAAGTTGGTATTGGTATTGGTATATAGTATACAGCATTCTCAAGTCTAAAATTTTAAAAAGATTGATCACCTTTACTTATGTTAGGTTAGAACTTTGTATCATTTAGCTCGCTTGGCGCAAAATCTTTTTAATTTTAACTCTTAGCTCAGATCTCATACTATGTATTTTATAATTTAATTAGATCTTTTCTTCTATTTCTAACTCATTTTTAATCTAATTTTGAATTATTAGGCTTCAGTTACTTGAGTATGTTTATGATAATCCACAGCTGTTCTACATAGTTCTACAAGTACTAGGTAATACAATCATGTGATGTAGATAGATATTTATATTCAAATGAAACGAATTTTTAAAATAAATTGGAAAGAGAAAGAGATTCAAATGGCTTGAAATAGATTTTGACTTTTGGGTAGGTAGGCTTTAGATTTAGATTAAGATTTATAGTTCTTTTTAGCAGGAAATTCTCATCTCAAAAATCCAAATACAGTTATCGATTTATCAATGGCATAAAAGAGGAAAATATATTTACGAGATTGAGATCAAATGATCAAATTCGAGATTAGAAATATATATGTATTAGGTACTATTACTTTTACTCGTACTTGTATAGTTATACTGGGTATATTTAGTATTTTTTCGATACAATTTCAAGACTATATAGTCTATAAAATAGATTTTTTGAGTAAAGTAATTTCTTGCAAAGAAATTCGATCGAATTTATTTTTTACTACAGGTTTTTGTTTATGGCATTAGGTAGGTAGGTACCTACTACCTACTGATATCCGTAAATATTTGAGACATGCTATTTTTACTACTTGGTATTTTATTCTATTTATTTCCCGTCTTTTATGTTTATGTTTATCTACTATAAAAAAAGTTTATTTAAATTAAAATTCACAAAAGGTCAAGAGTAGTAGACAGGTTGACTAGCTGTACAATAAAAATAGTAAAAAAAGGTTCTAGAAAAGACCAGAAAAACTTGCAGAAAAGTAAATTTCAATTTCTAACAATACAATAGAAATAGAAAGAAAAATAATCATCAAGTGCATTTGTTTTTTCAATCTTTATTTCATTTCTGGTCGAATGAGCGAATTGAGGAAAAGAAAAGAAAGCTTTCTCCATTACATAAACATTTGTCGAACAAATTTGTTGCCCAAATCGAGTTGATTAGCCCTAGGGTCTTGGCCTTGGTCTTTCTACTGGTATTAATATTTATTTTATAAGGCTGAAACGTGAATCTTGTTTTGTTTTGTTCTCATTTATTTTACTTTATGAATCGGAAGAAATGAAAAATTTTGTAAAAAAAACTTGGGATTTTGATTTTGATTTTATTCTACCTAGGTATTTTTTAAAAAAATTCAAGGGACTTGTTACATTCATGCGCGTATTTAAAATATTCAATATCCCCACAAGGGGAAGCTTGACTATTTACAATTTACAGTACATAATGCATAATATATATGGATCTATTATATACGGAAATAGGACTTATTATAGGACTTGAGCTGTATAGACTTTTAGCTTTATATCCATTTCAGTCTCGAGAAAGTCGGCGAATTTGGCCGACAATTTTCGAGCTTTACTTGCGCAAGAATCGGAGAATTCTTATTTTTTAGGTATCGCCCATGGTATTCCATATACATGAACATCATATCCAGTAGTAGGATAGAATTTATATATATTTTGTGCCAACTGTGAGTACCCTATCTATATATTGGTAGATTTACATTACATTGATGTAATGTAAAAAGAGAAAAAGCAGGAGCAGTATAAGTTGGTTAGGTTGGAATCAAATACATGTGTGATGGATATATAGAGTATTATGCTGGTTTAGTTCTAGTGAGATTTAGAAAAGAAAGTCAGATAGTAAAGGCCAGAAAGAAGTGAACCTGAGCCGAAGGCTGTAAAACAATTTTTTTTGCTATTTTGTTTAAAATATTTGCAAAATAATATAAATATTTGATAAACTAGACTATTAATAGTAGACCAAATTAGGTATCTTTTAAGTTTTTAGTTCAAATTCTAAGGGATCAAATCTTCAAAGTTCTACTGGGAACAAATGCAAGAAATAATAAACGAGAAAAGCTCTATTCTCGAGTTTTTCTCTTTAAATTTAAACATTTTAAAGTACTAATACGAAAATATGCCAATCTTAATTTAGTAAAATAAATACAATGTGACGTACTGTGACTGTGAGTTTTTTAAATTGCCTTTTTGAGGCAGTAATCGGTTCGGTAGTATCTACTGCGGCAATATTGATACTGGAGACTGGCATATTTATTTAAAATTGCCCTTTTCTGCACTTCATAGTCATAGTTTAAATTTTGATTAAGATATGGTATGGTCTAGTGAATTTAAATTTAAATGTCAGAAAAGCTATTGACAATTGACATTTGAGTAAAGTTGGAGTAAAAATCAGCTGTACTTTCAAAGTATCATAAGCCTGAGATAATGTACAAACTTGGAAAATCCCTCAAGATTTAAGAAACTTTATGTAAAAGAACTTACCTGCTCTCGTGAAAATACTGTTTGTATTTGTTTTGTAGTAGTAATCGAAAAGTGTAAAAATGAAATAGAAAGTGCAGATGATCACAGGGGAATTGTTCAGGGAAGGAGTTAGAAAGACATGATTTTGTTTTTGTGATAGTTCATAAGTATATTGACTAGAGATTTTATCTTTTTTGAGACACTACTATTACTCGTTTTTTTGAGATTTGCCACGATCTTGATTTGAGATTCTTGAAGCGTTTTCATTTTTTTTTCTTGTTCTAAAAAAGTTTCAACTTTATCTCTGGATTCTCATGATAAGGCTAGCAAGATAAGAGAAGTGAGAAATGAAACCCTACAGATATCATTTTTTTTATAAGAACTTCTAAATAAGGTAAGAGAGTAAGAGTTACATAAGAGTTTGAGTGCTACTGTATAATTCATAATATAGATTCTATGAAGTAGGCAGAAGTGACAATTTTTTGTAGATAAAAAAAAGAATTATTGATTTGTTTTTTGAGAGCTCTGAGGCATTTAATATGAATTCCAATCGAGAGTAAAAAGGAAATTCATTTTTAACTTGATTTGATTCTGATTCATTGCCTGTATTCATAACTGTAGACAGAAACAGAACAGTTACATTTGTTTTAATGTTTATATATTATAAATATAACAGACTTTATGGCTAAATTGATTTTTTCTAATTTAACTCTTATATTTTTGACATGTTTATTGTGCAACTATAAAGGTTCAGTTCAAAATGAAAATTATTATGTTTTATATGAAATTGTAAATTACTTTTGCTATTAGATTAGTAGAAAACTAGAAACCTTGTTAGAAGCCGGATATTACGTCAAATTAATTTATAGTTTTGCCGAGAAATTACATTTTATTCTTGTATACGTACTTCATATAGCAATAATATTAAGATATACCATATCCTACTTGAAGAAAGTAGAATATTTTTATTATAGTTTGGCCAGTAAAATATCTAAAGAAAATATATCATACTTTTTTAGCTATCTATCAGCATTCAGTATCAGTTAACAGTTAACCTTAAATATTTGATGTCCTAACTAATCGATAGTGGTCATTTTATCTTTATGCTACAAAATTCGGCTGTATTAAAGATAAGTTTATTTGAATTGATTATTGAGCCAAAAAACTTAATTTCTTTTATATGGTTTTCGACTTTTATTGGTCAAATAAATAAAATTAAATGTCAAGGCAAGGAAAAAGCAAATAACTAACTATGCACTTGCATCTAGTTATCAAGTTACCGAGAATTGATACTAGTACAGAATAGAAACCTGTTATGTATTAGTATTCGTATTTATTGTTCTCTAAAACTATCAATTTCAGACAGTAATTTAATAGTAATTTAATAGTAAATATAATATCTTTGGGTTTACGTTTACGTTTATAGGAATTTAATTGAGAATCCGAGGTTTTGATGTTTATTTTTCCGCTGTTTTCTCCAACTGTGATTTGTTATTTATTTTTTCCATTATCTTTGTTTGTTGTGAGTAAAAATAAAATATATTTCAATTATATACAAGATTATTAGGATTAGACCTTTTTCGATATTAGAAGATTTTTGTTCTCATTGGAAATAGGAATTGAAAATAGGAATTAAAAGTTTGGTTGGTATTGGATTGGTGTACTTATAGATTTAGTCTATGCCTATTTTGACTCTAATAAGGACAGTACCTACCTATAATAGATTAGATTAAATGGATGAATTGAATCTATGAAAGTTTTAATTGAAATTTAATGCCTTGGGTGGAGATCTTTTATCTTATATCCACATTCACTACTGAAACTATTCAGTAGTCAGTAGGTACAGATAAACCATAGTACCCTGTATCTGTAGGTTCTTAAGTTCGTAGTCTACTAGTAAGAGTTTTTGCGGCTTAACTTAATACCACACAGAATAGAAATTGAGAAATATGTAAAGAAAAGACCACTTGTAAATACCACGATAAATGCTTACTTCTCTATCTTAATTTTAATATAATTTTGCAACTACGAGTACTATTTAGCTTTTACTATCTAAAGCTAAATTCTAAAGTATCTACGAGTAATACTATGCGAACTGAAACCGCAGTGAAAGCTTATGCATGAAAGATTTATAAATTCTATTAGTAGGTAGTAATTGTAATCTACATATCTGTACATTTTACATAATATTATATAATCTGTAGTAGGTAGGTATGTAAATATGTATTACATTTTCTCTAATAAACTTGACTATATTAGAGTCAAGTTTAAGAATATTCAAACTTCAACAAGGTACCTAACCTACACTTCTAATAATGCAGTAGTGCTTAACTGCTTATAGTATCCTATAGTATCCTATAATTCTATACGGGTTCTGTCCTGATAATTTAGTCTGTTTCCTTTCTACTTTCTACTTTCTATTCACTTTCACTTAGATTAATTAAATAAAGAGCAAGTTAAGATGAGATACTAGACACTTAAGAGATGTTATTTTGTTTTGTTTGAATAATCTGATCTGAGGGTACAGAAGAAACTGTCCTAACAAAAGCTTACTAAAGTATTGTTCCGGTATTTGTTTTACATAATTTAAATAATGGTACTTGTAAAATATTCAGTTGAAACGAAAATTTTTAACCTTGTCACTTATGCGTACAATAATTTATGTTAAAAAGATAGGTATGTGTTTAAAATTTGTATCTCTACATTATAATAGGTAGGTATTAGGTATATGCATTTTCTTTCTAAAATAATTGTATTTTAGAGGCCTTTATAGGCCTCTATCTCTATTCGGTTATTTAGAGTAAACTATTTTAACTTCTTTACTACTATCAGTAGTATGGAGTCCAGAGTACTACATAGTCGAGAAGTAAGGGTATGTTCGTTAATTTAATTGTGGCGTAAATTCAAGTCTTAATTTGAGAACCTATCTATTCAATGTAAGTACTGATATATCCTTGAGTTTGAGACTTTAAAGTTCATGAGCTCCTCTGTTTAGAATTTAGAACTTGAAACGTTGAAATTAAATTAGTGGAAAGTAATCTAGTCTCCAAAGTATAAACCGATAGAATAAAAAATGAAGATCTCTTCCTTTCCTATACCTACTCTAACCTTAGTAGGTATATCTATATTTTACAAATACTAACTCGTATTCTACTGTCTATTACAATGACGCACTTATACCTACTAGAGATAAGTTTTTTATCAAAATTTTTACTTTATTTCAATTACCTACATCCGAAGTATAATTGATATTTGTACTGTCTCTTTTAAATTAATTTTATCAAGATAAATTGAAAAGAGCTTTACATGTCAGGGAAAATTGGTACAAACTACTAGTTTGTAGATATTAATAGTATGTTACTGTTACCTATGGGATTATATTCTGGGAATTTCGGCTTCGGTATGAAAACTTATTCATAAATGTATTTTCCAATTAATCTGTCAAAGCGAAGGCTCGATCTAAAGCCAATGCTTCATATATTTGGACACTTTTAATTTTAAAAATTAAATACCTACTTAAGGTACAACTTGACTTGTATGAAGCAGATGCATATAATTTACTACATAGTAATATTTAGACTGTAAAATACACTACTCGAAATCGAGTCGAGTGTAAGATTGATTGATTGGGAAATAAATAGGGTTTGCAGTTCTTGAAATTAGAGTTGGGCGTTTTTGACCATTAATTCTCTTATACATGCTTAAATAATTGTATACCTACTTATATACTTTGGAATTTATAAAAATACTGCGGTGAATCTATGCTCATGTACATATTATATAAAAAATTACAAACACTACTTTTGGTGAAAATGCAATCGGATACAATGGACAAAATTAATGAGTCTCATTCTTAGTCTAATGTACTTCAAGTTTGGACAATGGATTATTTTTGTAGAAAATAAATTTTCGACTCTCTCACAATAACTTTAATAACTAGGTATAAGTATTGGATCATGGATTTTTTTATTCTAAAAGGATAAGTATATTTATTGTAAATCTTTATATTTCTTTCAACTAATGCACTTATCCTTAATCCATAAAAAAGTCCGATTCACATATCTTGCAAAAATCCAATATTTGCTATACATACAGAGTAGTAGAGTAGGGTACTAATCTATTTAGGTTATCGTTATCAGGATATTACTTTCAGTCAGAAAATTCATAAAAGTATATCACTTTCATTTCCACTTTAGAAAATGTATGTACTTATGTACTGCTTACATTACGTACCTAGTGCATTTTATATACTACCTACATTTCAGTATATCAATATAGAAAATACTTTTCTCATGTAACTTGAGATTTACTCTAGATAGAATAGATTTGAGTAGATACTGATATTGATCGTGAGCACAGAGTATGATAAATCTTGAGGTTTGCCATTAGTAAGCACTAAAACATATTATAACTACAAGTACATTAGCAGCACATAATTAATTAGAAATTTAAAAAAATTAATTTCAAATTAGAAACATTCTTCGTGTTGAATTACTATTAGTTTAGTAGATAGCTATATCTTTATGTAAGATGGAGAGTATTTTTGCAAAAAATTCTAGAATAAGATACAGAAACCCGATATGTATGTACCTTTACTGTATTTCTAAATTTGATTGCAGTGTCAGTATCAGTATCACATAACCAAAGCTATCAGAACATTAAGCTTTATTTATTTATTTATTTAAGAGGAGTAAAATATGAAATGTGAAAGTTGATCTCTTTTTAATCAGAAATTTCAGCTCTAGTAAAACTCGACTTATCAATTCTGTTTTGACTTCAACTGGCTAGAAATATCTGTGTTAGGTATTATCTAATATATTTTCAGAGTAAATATAATGATGAGGGTTTAGGTTTATCCTTTTTTAAATATAGGGTACTGTTGTAGTCGTAGTTCGTAGTCGTAGTGTATATGATATGATAACATGTTTGAAACACGAAAGAAACGGTGCTTTGTGCATACTTTACATGAATATCAGTAGTTAAATGTTCTCTAGTATAGTACAGATATATATATGTATGTATGTTTATGTTAAGCTAACCGATCGATTTTTTCATTTTTTTTTCAAGTAGCGAGTACATACGGATAGTACAAAAAATACATACGTAAATACAGTCTATGATGATGTATGTATAAATATACTAAAGAATAAAATGATGTTTATAGTTGTAGTAGTAACTATTGTGAGTAAAGGGTGCTTGTATTATACTGGCACATATAGGCAAGTACTAGGTCCTGAAATTTAATAATATGTTTTTTATTTAATACACTTTCTCCATGCATAATACCGAATTCAGTATTCAGGTTGTTGTACCCTACCATATATAGAGTAAAAAACAAATTCAACCTTTTTTAGAATTTTTTTATAAACTAGTGTGTAGTAGTATATGGACCAATTTAAAATTTGCTTTTCTACTACAAAACTTTATAAGCTCAATTTAAACTTAAACCAACTGCTGCAATTTTTCTATTTATACTTTAAAAGTTGTTTAGTTTTTAGAAAACTTATTTACTACACATAGTAGGTACATACATATGTAATAGTAAGACTCATTAGGTTCTGGTTCTACTAGTCCGAAGTTTCAGAATACAAATAACCTTTTTAAAAAAAGAAATTACTTTTCAAAACTAAAACTGTTTGAAGTTTTTGAATTCAATTAGGCTTGGATATATATACTGTATTAGTATGAGACGACGATTTTATAGTAAATAAAAGTAGGTATGTATTGTATTTAGTCTTATCTTTAGTAACTTAAGTCTAAGCTTAGGATTCAAAAGACTCATAGGCCTTAGCCCTAATACGGGTATAGGGATTTTGGAAAATATAATCAATTTTAAATACATTTCTGATCACGCAATCAAGTCATTTTTCAGAGTAATTCAAATAGACTTGTATTGTAAATTGTAGCACTTACTACTGCCATATTTGCTTGAAAATTTTTTGATACGCATATACTACATATTTATAGTAGTACCCTACATATGGTATAAGTACCCTATACCTATACTTGAATTAAATAAAAGTGGTAGAAAGTAGTAAGGAAATGAAAGGATAATAAATTTAATTTTAAGAGCTTAAGTCTAGTCGTAGGTAGTAGTCGTATTCAGTAGTACTTTCAAGGATAAGGAAAGTACGATAAAAAGATTTCATTACTAAAATTTAAATATTTATCTTGGTTTTGGTCCTTCTAGTCTAATAGTATAGACATAGTTATAGACAGGAATTAGAATTTGAAGTAAAAAAAAAATGAAAGTTATTGTTTGCTCAAGAATTAAATTTTCATATTTAATTAGTAATGAACTAAAAAGCTTGGAATTTGTTTGAAGTCGGAAAGGGAAACAAAGTTATTAGGGTACATATCTTGCCAGTATTATACTACTGGTATTTAGATAATATAATTTAAGTTCTTGAGATAAAAGTTATGTTATGATGGTAGGTATACGTATGGTTTTATTCTTAGAAATTAGAAAATTGTTTTATTACTAAAATCATAAATTTGTACTTATCTAAACGGCAATTATTACTGTAAGTATGGTATTAAAGTATTCTGGTAGAACCTAATTTACTCTGGATAAATATTTTATTTTCTTGTAGTAAAGATTTTTCTGAGGAAATAATATAATTCATGTCCATGTCTTGTTGTCTTCAAAAAAACTAATGTTAATGTTAAGGGCAAAGGTCTTATTATATTTCTTATGGCTTTTCTCAGAAAATATTTATTGGTCTGTGTCTCTTGCCTATAATGTCTAGGCCATATTTAAAAGCAGTTGTTTATTTATCTAATGATTCTTTTTTTATCTTGTTCTTGAACCAATGTGTTTTATTGATTCTTGAGTGATATGATGGGCATAAAAAATACTTGGCAAAGTTGCAAATAAATATATATTTTTGAGTAATTTCAAATTCTTTTCTTTTAAATTCAAAGCCTTTGTGTTAGTAGCCAGTGAGGAACTATATTCAAATAAACTGATTTTATTTAATTGAGTAAATTATATTGTACCTACTGATATAGGTATATAACTACTTTGTATTTTGGATTCTGTTCTAAAGATGTTTGTAGTAAGTTTAATTTTACATAGTTTTTATCATAAAATCTCGAATTGTTTTCTATACGGAATCCATAGGTAGATAAGGTACAGTCATTTTTAATGGAGAAATATTGCTCTTTCTAATATCTTTTTGAATATTTATAAAATAACTAATTTAATAAAATAACACGTAGGTATATATTTTATAATATCAAGTATCTTCTCTTGAGCAAACTAAAAGTTAAAAGTTTCACAATTAATTACTTTTTTAATTAATACCAGTAGATTTATTAGATCATAATTCTATTTTATACTGTTGCAAGTGAAACATGTGAATTTATAACTTTTAAAAACTTTATATAGTAATGCATGCGCCAGTAGTACATTTATCATTTCTCTTTAAATACTTTTTGATCTTTATGAAATTAAATTGAACATTAGAGTAGTTAGGTATAGTACCTACAGAATAAAGTTGTAGTACACTGTAACGTGTGTGAAATACTAAAAAGATGAGCAATTTTGATCATTTGTATGCATTTAATGTTCTGTACTTATTTTATTTTATATTTTCTTGATATAAAATAGGTATTAGATAGGTAGTAGAAGTGTTATTTATTTTATAAGTTACTTTATAAAGAAGTGTTCTGTAAAAGGATATTTGAAATGGGATTTTTGTGGGTTTAGTTTCTTTAAGCTTTGTAGTAGTGCACAAAACCGGATTCGGTTTTTTACTTTGGATTTTGGGACTTTTTTGGATTGTTTTCTCGAGAGGAAAAGATTCGATTCGATTCGATTCAAGGGAAATGAAAGATCCGGGTATTTTACTGCATTTGAGTATTTAGAAAATTAGAAAACAAAAACTTTTTTCGACTACCAGCACCAGTATGACTTTGTGTTTTATTATTAATTAATTAAATTGACATTCTAAATGTGTCCAAAGTCCTATTTAAATATAAATATATAAATATCCTAGTAGAGGATTACGATATTTTTGGTATAGGTATTGATTCAAGTAAGGCAAAAAAAACTGCGTTTGTAGATTTTAGATTAGGTTTGGATAGTGCTTTTGTTGTTTCAAAATTCTAGCTCAAATTGAATTGAGCTGAATATTTTATTAGGCACATATAGTACATAGTAGTAGAGTACAATTTACTTTATTAGCTTAAAATTCCCTACACAATATCTATGTAAATGCTATCTTATACATTATGCACTGATTTAATCCTAGAAATTTTTGAAATTTTAGATTATAAAATTTTAAAACTCTACGCGATAAGGGACTGTCTACTATAATTTAATTTATAAAGCTGCATAAATTAGTATAAGTTTTAGCTTTTTTGTTTTTCCAATCATTTTTTAAGGGAGTTTACTATGTAGAGAAATGACTTGATATTTTTGTAGAATGTCGTTGACTATTTTGACTATTACAAATGGTACCAATTACCTATTTATTAAAATCTCATAAAATGGCGGATAATGGATACGTTTTTCGAGGCTCGAGACATTTATTTGACTTATGATGGATCTATTCTTATTTTCTATACCCTAGTAGCTTAGGTATAGTAATTTGAGCTAAAAATTCCTTAAATATGAAATAGCGTCGTGAGAGATGAAACTGAATTCTTGGGTTTATTTCCATTTTCAAAAGCATTCTCATGTAAACTTGTTTTTTACGATTCTTCATTTTACTACGTTTGCTTAATACTGAAATATTTTGTATACAGATATTATTATTAAAGAGGAATAAATAACTGAAGATTTTGAAAGTTGACATGAATCTCATAGGAACTCCCCATTTTTATAAACTGGCACCATAGGACCAATATTGATTGCATTTCTGTATTGATACGAATTTTACTACAATACATACTAGTATGTACATGAAATATAAACCGAGATTCCAAATTCCTAGTTAAAGTTCAGTAGAAATTTTTAGTTATTTTTTATTTATAAACTATCGGTTTTTGATTTATCATATGTGTACCTAGTTTTTTAAAAAAGTGCACAAGTATAGTACAATATATGTCATGCAAGTAGTATACCTAACAGATAAAATGATTTATTGCGATTTTAAGTTTGAGAAAATGAATCATATACGGACGGTCTGACAAGGCAAGGCCGACCGCATTAGCGCTAATAGAAATATGGTATACATACATATACTAACTAAATTATTTTTTTTGTCGATTTCGGTTTTTCCATTGTTCAATTCAGATAGCTCATAATACTTATACTTTTAGCTGAATGACTTACTAGAAAATGATTAATGAACTTAAATTTCCGATTTAAATTATCTGGTAGAGTTGATAAGGGGCATTGTATTTGTGAAATGGGCATAGTTCAAGTTGATCGAAGTACTAGACAAGTAGTCCAGTAGGAGTATAGGATAGGTAATTGTAAGAATTTGTAATTTACTTTACTATTTGGTCCGTTAATGATATATTTAGTCGAGTTGAAGTTAAATTGAGTTTTATCTTTATCTTTCTTCATAGAATTTTTGGACTCTTTCTCCTCTTAAAAAATAAAAGAGATTTCTTTTATTTTACTTTACTTTCTCTCACTCAATTTCTATACGAAATCGAAGAGAAATCTTTTACTTTACTTTACTTTCTTATTCTTTTCTATTAGGTACTAGAATTTCGAGTCCTGTATTAATCTCAACTGCTAAACCTTTTACATTTTCAAAAAAAAAAGATTCGAAAAAGACCCAAGGGCTTCTTTTGTCCATTAGCTCGATTAGATTGTCTAGATTCTAGATAGATTTATAACAAAAATCAAGTTTTTTTCATTTTTCATAGTCGAACTATTATTTTTATACTAATAATCTTTGAATTTATCACCAAATTATCTAATAAAATTTAACTAGATTTAATAATTATGTAGGTATTTTAGAATTCATAGTTTAATTATGAATAGCACTTTCACTTAATACGAGTGAAAGCGAGCTACCTGGATAGTATAAATCAGTAATAGCATCTTTTTGACATTTTTTTTTCGTTTTCCAAGTAACATAATGGATAGTACTGTTAGATGGTAGGAGTATTTTGTAGTAGATGAGAGAAAGTCCTTTAGCATTTGAGAATTTCTTTACATTTTTTTGTAAAAGCATCTTTTTTTTACTCGACCAGGAATCACTTTAAGATGATTAGATTTACTTTATTGCTCTTTAGAGAGAAGAAATACTTTTTGTATGATAGATATATAAATGATGTATGTAGATAGTACCCTACTAACTCTATAGAAGAAAGCAGAGAATTTACATTTCGTTTTTATAACAAGTAGAATAAATATTATTCAACTTTTTTTTAGAATTTGTAAGGTTATATGCAAAGACAATAAATATATAGGCTTATAGGTAAAGGTATGAGCATGATTTTAGGCAAAACCTTTATATTCATATTTGCTTTCTGAATTTATTTGAAAGAAATTTGGATAGTAGAAAAGACAAAGGCTTTTAAATCATAATTTGATTTGGAATTTTTGGAAAGAATGTGGAACATAAATTGGATTTAGTTTTCTTTATGTAGGTATTCATAGAGCAAGAGAAAATGGCTTTTTTGCATTAGCAAGATAGTTTATATAAATATGAAACAAATAAATGCTTCAAATATCATTTTCTATGAAATTTATTGTGAAACCTTATTTAGATTTTGTATTTTGACAATTTATTTTTTTATTTACAGAGATGGACGATTGGTCGAAGGTGATCAAATTTTGGCTTTGGATGGTCAGCCATTGGATTCATGTATTACTCATCATCAAGCAATTTGGATTTTACAACAGTGAGTAAAAAATAATTTAATTAATTTAAGTACCTACATAGTTTAGTTAAAATTTGATTAAAATTTATATCTTTTTTAGAGCTCGAGGTAAAGTTGAAATTATTGTCGCGAGGACACCAGACTCTCTTCTAATTCCAACTTCCGAATTAAATCTCGGTAAGGTCTCGTTAATTTAATTTACCAATTAGAATGATTAAAAGTTGTGATGATTAAATTATAATTTCATTCTATGAATGTAATTTCAGGAACAGTTCAAGGGAATTTTGATAATAACCTTGTTGATTTGAGTAATTTTGTGTTGCCACCTCCTTTAGAGGAAAATCTACCAAAATCTCAAGAAATGGTTTTAAGTACAGAGTAAGTATTCATATACATAAATTCAATTATGTTGCTGAAGTTTAATTATGTTTTTATATTTTATAGGTTTTCACAAGTTGAAATTATCGAATTAGTTAATGATGGAACAGGTTTGGGTTTTGGGATCATTGGCGGAAGAAGTACTGGAGTTGTTGTTAAAACGATTTTGCCAGGGGGAGTCGCTGATCGAGATGGCAGACTTCAAAGTGGAGATCATATTTTGTGTATTGGAGAGGTCAATCTTCTTGGGATGGGTTCAGAACAGGTTAACATATTATTACCTTTCTATTTTGACAAGTAATAACAACGACTAAATATTCTTATCATTATAGGTAGCAGCAGTACTTAGGCAATGTGGTTCAGTTGTTCGACTTGTTGTAAGTTAAAAATTAATTTTTCTGTAAAAACAAGAATTAATTTGTGTTTTTTTAATTTTTAAGGTTGCTCGTCCATGTAAGTATAAAGAGAAAAGAAAATTAAATTAAAATCATTTACTTAAATACAATAAAATTTTATAAAATACTTTTTGACAGATTTTGAGCCGCAATCTCCTGATGCTTTAAACTCTAATGCTCCTATTGTACCAACAAAGATCTTGGGTGACCCAGAAGAACTTGAAAGGCATCTTTTACAGTCGAATGGCTATGATTCAGCTAATAGATTAGGATCAATTTTAAGCGATGGAACAGTTTCAGGGACATTTGAGTCACTGCCAGAAGTTGAAATGGTCGATGTAGAGTTAAGAAAAGATTCAAGTAAGCATTGACTAAAAGTTCTCATTTGAAAATATGAATATTCGTTTAAAAATTCAAAATTTTAAATTGAATTTTATTAATTAAGGAAATGGACTTGGAATAACTATTGCTGGATACGTTTGTGAAAGAGGTAAGATTTCAAAAGTTATATAATTTATTGGTATTTAGTAGTACCCTACTCTATATTCGTAATTAGTATTAGTGATGGTATAAATAGCAGATCAAGAATATCGTTTGACCTTTTAACTAGGTATATTATATAGAAATGACGTAGGTAGTTTGGAGTTAGGTTTTAGGCTTAGGATATCAAAAAAATCAAGAAAGACTTTAAAAATGGAGTTATCGAAAACTTGTTTCCTATGAGAAAAAGTTTTTGATAAATTGATGATGATTCTGAAAGTACTTTCCACAATAAGTTTCATATGAAGAGAAATTTTTAACTTGAATTTTTAAATGAGCTTTCAATAATTTTATCGAGTTATAGTTTAAAAAAGTTATAAAAATAATTTTGCTTTCCAAAATCTCTGCGTTTTTGTAAATCATGTGCTCTATATTATGCTTAAAGTTTTTTTCATTGGCTTAAATATAATAAAATCTTAAGCTTATCTTTAGAAAAAGTCTATTTTACTCTGGACTTTGTAAATCCACAGATTTTATATATACTTTTTACTGTAAAAAGCTTATCTCAAGCATGAAATTTGATGATGATTGCCAATTATTTTTCATTCAATCTTTAGTAAGTAGCTGGGTAGTAGTATGTATAAGTATATCGAGTTAGAATCGACTGAACTATTGATTTTTAACTTACAATTCACAATTTTATTTTCGTTTATTAGTTTGAGTATGAAATCATGTCGTAGTTCTGCTGATCATTAAAAAAATACATTTTTAGGATTTGATTTGCATTTCTTTCATATCGTGTCTTAAATTTTTTTCGAGAATTATAAAAGAAATAATTTTATTCTTATTCTTATTCAAGATCTGAGGATTTTATCCTACTACAAAGTAGTAATATAGTGTACTATATATTTATAAATACATTAAAAAAATAAGTTTAGTTCTCTAGTTTCTTTTAAGAAACTTTTTGAAAAAAAAATAATAAAAATATGCATACACATAGTTATATAGAAATGTAGTTGTAAATACAATAAAATAATATTTTGCTTGTGGTTTAGACATTCTGGACTACTTATTTCAAGGATTTTTATGCTTTCTCCATTTCATTTCTAAAAATAATAAATAAGAAAGAAAAATTACATGAAAGTTGTGCCTTAAGGTTTTTATTATTTTCATGTCAAGCACTATACTGTACTCTAGAACAGCAGGGCCGTTCTAGAGTCGTGGAAGATTTGAGCAGATGTTGTTTTTCAAAGTTTTTTCTCACATAAGTAGTATTCATTAGTATAATTGTTTTTATTTTTTGTACACTTTTGTGTTTTCTGTTCTGTAATGGAGAAAAAATTCAACATTATATTATGTACCAGTATTACTAGCCTTATGCTAGTAATGCTTAATGAAAGAAATATCTAACTTTCTTTCTCAGAAATGAGTCAGAATAAGTTTTTTTTCTAAAATGTGATAGAATTGTTTTTGAGAATCTGAATTTGAGTATGGAAAGGAAACATACTTGCTATTAATAGTTAGGTAGGTAGTATATATAAAAAAATATTTACCGAACTTTGTTATACTTTGGATAAGGATAAGAATAAGCATAGCAAAATTAAAAAAAATAATGATTATGCTTTCACTTTGTATTTTTGACCTTGCTTTGCTAATAAAATATCGGCTTTTTGCTAATTATCAGTGTGCTGTACTGTTTATTAAGTACATATTTTGTAGGTAGGTAATTACTAATTACATTTAGTTTTTTTAATTGAAAAATAATTTTAGTCCTTTTTTTTAAAAAAAAAGAGATTTTTAAACAACTTTAAAACTACTACTTTGTGTTGTGTTGCGATTAATTGTACCCTATCCTATGCTTTAAAAAAAATGCTATTGTCCTATTTTAAAATATTTTTAAAAAAATTTGAAGCTTATTATTCTGCACTACACTGTTATATAATTACATAGTATCTTAAATAAAATTTCTTAGAATTATCAATTATCAGTAGTAGGGTACTCAACTCATACTTCAAATATAGCGATACATAGGGTAGTAGTTGTAGGTTTAGTTGTAATAGGTAGGTAGTAGGTACAGGTAATCAGGTAAAGATACACAGTACAGAAAGCAAAGAAAAGTAAAACAGAACTTGAATTATTTTATTTTTATTACAGAAGAACTATCTGGGATTTTTGTTAAAAGTATCAGCGAAGGGAGTGCTGCTGACTTGTCAAGAAAAATTCAGATTAACGACCGAATTGTAGAGGTATGTAATAAAATATTTGTACATGTTTTGGTTATGAAGCTAATTTGTAATATTCTTACTAGGTTGATTCACAAAGTCTTACAGGATTCACAAATCACCAGGTATTTAAAATTTAGAGCATTTCATTTAAAAATTAAAATAGTTATGTTATAAGGGCATCAGTAAATTTTAAAAATGATTTTAAATTCAAAAATTATATATTAGGCCGTCGAAGTTTTGCGGAAAACAGGACATATTGTGAAATTGAAACTCGAGAGATATCATCATGGCTCAAAATATGACCAGGTAGAGTTCCAAACTTCAAAGTTATTTGCAAATTCTCTAATATTTATTTATTTTCAAATTATTTTTAGTTACAATCAGCAATTTCCCATTCTGAGCAAAAACCAGCAACTCCTACTTCAGTGTCAGCTTTATCTCTTCCACAAGTCCCAGTTGAATCGGTAAAATATGTTTGTACTTTTGTAGTTTGCAAAATCACCCTAGCATGCATACGAGTCGAGTAGTATACATACATATATTAAAACTTAATGCTATTGTTAGTCTATTTATTTTATTTTATTACTCGGTTTATCTGATTGGTTTTTATCTTTGATCATAAAGGATGATGAAGATGAGATTTTACAAGTTCCAGTGCCAAATGACGATTTTGACGAAGACGAGGAAGATTTTCTTGGAGGAGGACCCGTTTTACATGCTGATTTAGATTTAGAAGATTTAGGTAATTATTAAAAAAGAGAACTAGTAGATTGTACATGTAATTATCTTTTCTAAATTATGTTCCAGAAATGTTAATTGATACTCGATATGATGGCGAAATATTACCTACAGGTAATTTAATTTTAATTAACTTTGTGTAATGTTCTTAGTTGTTACCCTACTTATATTACTAACTGTAGTTGAAGCAGCGATCCAGGCGAAATGGTCGAAAATAATGGGTACTGACTGTGACATTATTGTGGCTCAGATCCAAAAAGCTAAAGAGGGCGGTGGACTCGGAATAAGTTTAGAGGGTACCGTTGATGTTGAAGATGGCAGAGAGTAAGTTATTCTAAAATATTTTTATAAAAACTAACTTTGATTACCTATTTTTAAATTATCTTATAGAGTACGACCTCACCATTATATTAGAAGTATTTTGCCAGATGGACCAGTTGGGCTTAGTATGAAATTAATTTCTGGTGATGAACTTATGGAAGTACGAAAAATTACCTCTGCTTTGTACACCTATGTTTCGTATATTTTATTTGTAATTTTCTTTATAATTTATTAGGTTAACGGTCGACGATTGCTGGGTTTAAATCATGTAGAAGTTGTATCAATCCTAAAAGAATTGCCTACTTACGTCAGGTAAACGAAATTTTTAAAATTGTTTATTTTGTTTTAGAATACATTTCAAAATGTTCACTCTTACTTTCAGAATCGTTTGTGCAAGAAGATCTCCACCTCCTCAAATGATATTAGATACTGGAACTGACAAAAATGCATTTGCAACTAGAGTAAGAGCCTTTAAATATTTTTTTAAAACTTTTTAATTTAAAATTATCCTTATTTGTAGAATATTCTTGGCGGAAGTTTACAAAATTTGTTCCAAGGATCAGATAGACTTGTTAAAGGTAAATCATCATAATATTTAGGGTAGTAAGTCCCATCTTCAGTACTTTTTATAGTTACATACGTTATTTCTACTTTATTTCTACCTAATTAATTAACCACTATTTCACCCATTAATATTTAAATTTTAGCAAAATCAGATGGTTCATTGGCTTCTACTGGTGGTGTTAGTTCTGTCCAAATTAATAACAACACAAGCGGGGTTGGTGGAACTCAAACGGATAATTCATTGTCTAAAGTAAAGTCAAGATCATTAGAGCCACTCCATGGTTTAGCATTATGGAGCTCTGAAGCACAGATTATTGAATTACCTAAAGGTGAAAAGGGTTTAGGATTCTCTATACTAGGTAAATACTAAACTAAATATTAAACACATACATATAGGTAATCTAGAAAAATTTCTTAATTTTTTTTTCATGTTTAGACTATCAAGACCCTATGAATCCCCATGATACTATTATTGTGATAAGGTCGCTTGTACCAGGCGGTGTTGCCCAACAAGATGGGCGACTTATACCTGGAGGTACCTATATTTAATAATCAAAACCAAGATAATTTAACTTCAATTTTTAATTATATTTTTAAATTTTTCAGATCGATTATTAGCTGTTAATGAAATTAATCTTGAAAACGCTTCATTAGGTAAGGTTTTAAAAGAACTAGTCTAAGAATTTGAATAGGATTAAAATATTAGAATTTAGAATACTAATTAATACTAATTTATCCAATTTATTTTTTAGATCAAGCTGTACAAGGTAAATTTTGACTTTTTTATATTGAAATGCCAAATAGTTAAAGTAATAAGTAATTTTTTTAAAGCATTGAAAGGAGCTGTTCGAGGAATGGTTCGCATTGCAGTCGCAAAACCCCTGCCTATTCCTGATAATAATACTATTGGATCTTCTTCACCGCAAAGTGATACGGAGGTATAATAATTTAACAACTTTTTCACTTTAATATTAGGATTTGTTTTCTGATTAAAATTTTTATGTTTGTATATACTTTAAAATTATAAATATTGTTTGTCGGCTTAATTTATATGTATATTATAAATTATCACACGCTTTCTAAGGACACACTACCACCTCCTCCACTCCCAATATCACCTCCACCAGTCGAGATGGATTTCGAAACTCAAATCAAAACTCAATTTGGTATAATTCCTGATAAAAAATTCGTACCAATGGATATCAGCACAACACCATTAACAATTCATAATAACCATCATCCTCAGGTAAAAGCCTATTGGAATTTGGAATCATATCATACCCTATGAAAAATATTGCTCATTTCTACACACTCACAGCACAACTAGATTTCTTTGACTATTTCTTTTTGGTTTGTTTGATTTGGTTATTGGTTTAAATTTTCTGACTATATTTAATTAACCATAATACTTACAATTCATTTAATGCTTTATTAATTTTAATGGAATGTTATAGTGAGATTCTGAAAGGAAATTAAAATTTTATATTTATTTATATTTTTAGAGCCCATTAATACCTGTCGCGACTGAAAGACTTATAACATCATATTCTGAACAACAGCAACAAGAAGAGGAAATGAAAATGGATACTTCATGTCCTTCTATCACTTTTCCAGCACTTCCAGGTATTTTTCATTTACATATAAAGTGCATTAACTATAAGTAAGTAAAGACATTAAAAAAGAAAAACTAGTGATATTTACAAGTCAAGTTGATGCTTTTAATTATAATAGGCAATTTAAGACTTTCTCTAGATCTCTCTTCTGCAAAATACTTTTTAAAGAATATCAAAGTTCCAACCACTTTTAAAATATGACCATAATTTTTTCACAGGAGCACTTGAAAGGACAATCAAAATAAAGAAAGAAGCTGATGAGTCCCTTGGGCTTAACATCGAAGTTGTTGATGAAGGAATAAATGGGATTTTGGTAACTTCAGGTGAGACAAAGACATATAGTAATATTTCCTCTTAAGGAACTTTGAACGTTAAAATTACTTATACTTACGATTTATTTAAAATTTTAGTTGCAGCTAATGGTGCAGGTGCTGTATCTCGGGATAAGAGAATACAAGCTGGAGATTACATCGTGAGTGTGAACAATGAATCCTTAAGAGGGGTTACAAGTGCTCAGGCGAAGCAAATTTTACGAAGAGCGCAACTGTACTCGAAAGATTTAAGGTACTTTCTCCATACTTTTTTCATATATTAAATGCCTACTAAATAAGTTGGGTACGATGGATTTTTGGGACTTTCTCTGGACAAAATGAAGATAAAAAGCATGGTTTAGTATCGAAATATCTTTAGTTCAAGTGGTTACTCTTTCTAAATCCAAGCATAAGTTATTAAATGGAATAAGTTCATATCCTTTAATAATAAAAACGAATAGTAGGGAAAGTGCTCATAAAAGAGAAAGCTAATATTTGCCTTTAGGATTACATTATACCTACTTACTATACTGTATACCATTATTATTTTATCAAAGAGAAAGTCAAAGTGAAAGTTTATTATTTTGGATTCTATTTTCTTGACTTGAGCCTTTTTTGTGATTGATTTAATTTCTCCAATCTACATACCTGTACTGAATCCATTTAAAGGTATTTGTTGTTTGTATTGTACCTATTACGACTACAATTTAATTACTAGGTATGTACCTAACATTTTATTATTGTTTGGTTAGAAAATATCAAAAATAAAGCTCTTGGTTCTTTCTAAAGTCTAGAATTTATAATTGGTATCAGGTGCCTACTGTATAATAGTTCAGTTGACAAAAGTTTGCAGTGTAGGTAAAAAATACTCTTTAGAAATTCGAAACTTCCAGTAAGTATTTATCTAGTATAATGAGGTAATTAGGCTTGTAAATCGATAGCAATTTAGAAAATTACTTTGCTGATCTTTCATATACCTAACTATCTACCTATCTATTTGCCGAATACTCTGTACTACTCTGTAGTACTTTCTAAGTACTAAGAATAAGCATAAGATTTTACTGATAGCCTATTTTAGCACATACTTACTACTTTCGATTTCGAAATGCAAAATGTATAATTAACAAAAAGTTGGAAAGAATTAAGAATCTAAAATGAAAATTGTATTGTTTTTTGCATCTACAAAGTATTCAGCACCTAGATTTAATAAAGTAAATTTTATTTGACATCTATTTTCAAATTAATAATAACAAAACTATAAGGTAGGTAGTACTTCAATGAAAAAGTACCATATTATAGGTATAGGTAGGAATATACAAGTAAATATAGTAGTACCTAAATGGAATTGCCAGCAAATATTTGAAGTAGAAATCCTTAATAAGACTTTTATTGGAATTTATTTTTATGGAGATCAATTTTTTACCTTATACAGATAGAAGGTTCTAGTATTACAACACCTACTGAAATTTCCTGATCGTTTATTAGATTCTATTGTGATATTCGGTATCTTGTCCTTTGGGATAAAGTACCTAGATAATTTGCTTATCGTTAGTTTAAAGATAAAGTGGATTTATCTATAATTACTTTATGAAGAAATTTCTTGATTGAATTTGCATTCTCGTTCTCGTTTATGGTAATTTAGATTAGGTAATTAAAATCATCTCTAAATAAAGACTAGAATAATAGGTAAAGAAAAGTAATCTGATTTAATGGAAATTTTAGCTTAATTTTAGACAAAATTTCATAAATATTCATGAATTGAATGGGTCTATTTCTATTTGCTTATTTTTTGTCATCTTAAATTAAGCTAGAAACATCTATGAATTCTGAAAAAGTAATATTTAAAAGCCTCAAGGGAAATGTAACAAAAAATCCTGAAAAGCATCACTTTATCTTCTTTCTCATCCATTTATCTTATACTCTTATCCTTAGATTGCTTTAGTCATCTTTTAAATGGAAATTCATTTTTTTCATCATTTTTTTCGGTTTGACCTATACTCTATACAGAGTGAGTATAAGTTTGCTCAGTAAGTAAATACAATTTTATCCATTTACACTTTGGCATTTTGCAAAAATCTCTTTAGGGTATTCGATTCATAGAAAAAATAGAAAAAAATACTGATGATGATGATGGTGTAAAAAATCGGTTGTAAGCCCTCGAAAAGCTCGCACTCAAATACTATACTATTCTTGGACCATTCAAATTGAAAATTTCATACAGTCTTATTGCCAATTTGTCTTTTTTATTTTTTTCAAGACAGATTCATACATACATAGGGCTACCTTTTTGCCAGGCAAAAACTAGTTTATGTCAGTCACTGGTAAAAACCGACAAAAACCGGTTTAAACCG
>JAQIXA010000815.1:0-33806 GCA_034699045.1 Nanhermannia cf. coronata Gr-Ori-00579
ATCACCATTTTGGTGGGATTATATAATTTCACCAGCTTTGGTAGTAAAAAATCATCACCAATTTTTCTCAGTGTACTGCAGATACTCCTATAGCTATGTACTTACTAGTACTATTTAAATAAGCTCTTATAGTTTAAGTTGAATTTTTGATATATGTACCTACCAGTAGTATTTTCTTCAAGTCAATGAAAAAGAAACAAAGTGCATAAAGTTTCAAAGGAAAAATATTTCTAATGTTATGCATATGCACAGTAGTATATTGCTAGTAGATACTACTCGTATGTAGATAGGTACTTCTTACAGAGAGCCTTACACAAGTGTATGATAAAATAATAAAGGATAACTTTGCAAGATAATAACATAATAATAGACATTTACCGAATTTGAAGGTTCAGTTTAGTAAAAGATAAAATACTATATACTGACTCATAATGAGGTCTTGAGTTCTTTGAGTTCTTGAGTAGAAAAAAAAAGAATAAAGATAAGTCTTCTGATCACAATGAAAGATAAAAGACAACTTTAAAATAACTTTTTTTTTCAACCTATTTTACTTTAAGTTTTGCAAAAAAATTGACAAAAAGTTAACTTCTATTTGTAATACGAGTCTATCTAAATATAAGTTCTTTTCGTTTATTGAAAAAAAGTATTTTTAAGCATAAAAATAACGTGAGAAAATGATTCAAGTTTTGAATATTCTCAATTTTTGGCTAATTTAAAGGTAGTTAGAGCTTGATTTTTTTGATCTTTTAATTTGTATAGGTAGGAGACCATTTCGAATTTTGACTAGAATTACATTAAAAGAATATGAATAAAAAAACTGACTACAATTTCACCTTATACCTATTGATTTCACTTTTTTATTTTATGAGAAATGTTTGTGACAAAAAATTCTATTTTTATAAATGATACGAGCCATATAAATATCAAAAGTGTGAAATATTTCACAAATATCACACAAATCAAAAAGTGGTTACTTTTACCTATAGTAGAAACCCTACCATATTGATATCTAGTATGTTATAGGTAAAAAGTGTTAAAAAAAAAGCTTTCAACTTTTGTGGGTAAGAGCATTATTTTGAATTTCTCTATGATATTTTATATTGTCACGTACTTCATAAAGTAAAGCTCCCCCTTTACCATAAGAAATCATAAGAAACTAGCAAGAACATTACGAGTACAGTATAGGTAGGTATGTAGGGTACTATAAAAATAAACCTTTCAATATTACCTTCATATCACTACTCACTACCCTACTATATCTACTGATAGGAGTACAAATACATATAAAAATGAATAGTTATACTATTAGGTAAGGGTGTATATTGTTCTTTTTGTGATCGCAAAAGTCTATATTGATGCATTGTCATATTTTTCTATTTTGTCCTCTAAATTCTTATCACATTTGAACCCTCTTTAGTTTGCTTTTTTTGAGAAAAAAAATCTTAACTGGACATACTGATAGTGATACTGGTAATGATACTGATACTGATACTGAACAATTTGATTGAAAAATTTCATTTTGCTTCAAGCTTTTCTTAGAATCTTGAGCTAAAAAATCAAAAAAAAAATTATATTTCGCAATATGTTCTGTATTTTATCTGTATTTTAGGATCGATTTTGACTGATAAGGTACATTTTAGTTTAGGTTTAGGATATATAGTCTAGATGTTTTAAATTTGAATTTTAATGAAATATTTTTGCATTTCAGGTATGGAGACAGAGTCAGCAATCAAATCAGGGCGACCTTACCTGAGGGACACGATGCAATCCCCTGTACATGTAATCGAAGGAGAAAATGCACCCTTGACTTGTGTCGTCAGAAATTGTAAGAAAATTGAAATTAAAACTATGAAATAAATCTAATTAGTAATAATGATATCTGTAATTATCCAATGAACTTTGTTAAAAAGTCATTTTCAATTATAAAAAAATCGATAATTGATAGCAATTTATGGAAGAAATTGAATAAAATTGGGTAAAACAATTCAAAATTTACAAAATATTCTAACTTTTTTATGTACTAATATATACCTATTTCACTTGATGAGTTATCCTACAATATAATTATCTTTTATGAGTTATATAAAAAAAATGATTTTTTTGGTGATGATTTGCAATTTTTGAAATTTTTCAGTGTCAATGATTTGCATTTTGCATGCAAACACAATTATGGATTTTATTTCACAAATCGATTTTTCTCCAGTGTTAAACGCCAATTTAAAAAAATTAACAAAGAGATTTTACAAGATTTTAATTCTAAGATATCAGCAAAACTTTTATTTGTGAAAAATCTCTATTTTATGCAAAATCAATACTTTTTCAAATTCAAATAAAAAGGATTCGATTTTGAAATTTCCAAAAATTTTTTAAATTTTTTATTCAAAATATATGAGGTACTTATCGGTACTTATTTACATAGTAGATTTTAATATCTCTCAAATATTAACAATGTCATCAAAAATGTACTTAATTTTAGCTTGCATACAAGTTTTTTCGAAAATTTTTGATCAATTTTCCAAAAATTAAAAACGTTAAATATTTATTGAGATTTTTAAGCATATTTACAAATTATCTGTATATAATGAAATTGAATCTAAAATTGAAATTGAAATTAATAGATTTAATTTTTATAAATTTTCAGTGGGCAATTCAACTGTAGTTTGGAAGAAATGGGAAACGGGTAAAGAGGGATCAACGAAAATTTTGACTGCCGGTGATACCCGGGTCACTTCAGACGAAAGAGTCCGAATTATTCATGATGAAGGTAAACATTCATTTAAAATTATTTAAAATTCTATATCTATAAGGAAATATCTACCTAATTATAAAGGAATTTCGCAATTGTAGTTTGAATTGAGGTTTATTGAAGGTTTATAAGGTTTATTGCTACCTTCATAAGAAATTTCGTAAGAATTAAGAATATTCGTTAATATAGTGAATATTAACACTCATGGAATGAAATTTGCACTCTTTCTAATCGCGAAATTTTCCAATTTCAAAAATCGCTCTTTCTAAACGTTAAAATTGCATTAGGATCGATTAGTATTATGGTTGTATTACTATGTATTATGATTATGATCGATTATTTTATTTTAGCATTAAATGTATAGAGTAGAGTGTATAGGAGTGGGTATTAGAAATAAATTAGAAATATCTATTATTTTGTACCTATTCTATTCTATTATGGTATGGTATGGTCAATATCAAAAAAAATGGGGATTACTTTTAAAAATATATAAAAAAGATAGGGTATCATTGAATTAGAACTGAAATTATATTTTATAGAAATTCTAATTCTAATTTTTGATTTATAGAAACCATCTGGATTTTAATTTTACAGTAAATATTTGAATGATATATTTTGAATTTTTGAAATTTTGTCAAGTAGTATTAGTCCTATAATCTAATCTTAAATTTCCATATAAAAGACTATTGTCTATATTTAAGCATCAATACTTAATAATTTATCTACTTCAGTTCAATTACCTTGAAAAAAGTCATTATATAGAAAATTGATTCGACAATATTTTATAATTTAGCATCTTTTAAATATTCATAGTTCAATTGACTTGAGGTTTTTCTTGAAAAAAAAAACAACAAAGTTGTATTTACCTTTTAAGGTAGTTTACTGGTTGTGCAATGAACTTCAAAGGTTTATTAAATACTATACAAATTTAAATACTGTATAGAATTCAAGTACCTGCTAGTACTCGTAGTACTAATTCAATTCAAGATTAGATATTAAGTAAATAGGAACTTTATAAATTTAAGTTTGCGTTTTTCAGACTTAACTTTTTTTTTCAAAAATTAGATTGAATTCGAAGCCTCAAGGCAATCCAATTTAAAATTTCCTTTCTTGCTTGCTTTCCCTACACTTGACTTTTACTTTGAGTTTTTTTTATATACACTTGTACTTACACAAGTACTTGTATTTTGGATCAAATGGACTGAAAAACCTCAAGTATACTGATACTATAGTACAGGTTCTAAAGTCTAAAGTACCCTACTAATACTAAGGTACTTGTCTATATGCATACATAAATTAAAGTGTAAGTTGTTATTTACTTTTACTACCTACATATACATACATATAATAGGAACAAGTTTGAGACATCAAAGTCAAAGTCAAAGCCAAAATATCCTATCTAACTTTCCATCAAAAACTCAAACTTCAAACTTTTTCGAGCAAAAAAATGAATGTACACTTTAGTTATAAAATAGATTTATAATTGAGATAGCTTACATAGTATCAGTAATAGGTTATTTTCGTCAGTTTTAATTGCCTTTCATAACTAGTAGGTATAGTCTAACTTTTTACCAGAAAAGCATATCAAAAAAAACTCAAAAGTAATGGCTAAATTGGAAGAATCGATTACCTAAATATTTTATTAAATTAAAGTAGTAGTAGATACTTGAAAGATTACGGTTTTTTTTTGCAAAATATTTAACTTTTTTCAAGTCAATTTTATCGTACCATAATTATACCTTGGTATTTAAAATAGTTATTTATGGTTATCGATTTTCTTGGGTCACATACACAAGTATGTGTATTAGGTATAGGCGTTTATTTATTCAGTTTCAATTTTGTATTCCATTATTTTTTGATGTAATTTGGCAATTCAATTGTGGGATAGGAATTGAAATTGGAATATGTACTAGTACTAGTAGTAGGATACTTGTAGTATTAGAAATAGAAATAAAGATTAGAATAGAAATGGTTTTTTGTTTCCTGAATTTGACTACATAAGTATTCTAGAATCGTATTTCTGTAAAGTACAAAAATATACATTTTAGGCAATGCATTTATAAATGTACAATACGTAGAATTCAAACCTGTAAATAATTTGTAAAATATTATTTTTGTAGACTTTTGCATTACCTAACTAAAAGTATTCTTTAGTACTCGTACCTACAGTTAAGTAAAGATTCACAAAGGTCAATAAATTTCACTTTTTTCTAAAAAATTTGAGTTTATCATATTTCAAGTTAGTTTACATTTACAGTACCAACAAAAAAAGTAAATTAGAGTAATTTCCCTAAAGATTTTGTTAAAAATGGACATTAAAAATCAAAATTTTGATTCAATTTGACTTTTCCTGTATTTGAAATCTTATTATCAGAAGCTTAATTAAAATAGGTAGTTGAAATTTATGCATAATTTCTCTAATTTTTCAAGATTCTGATAATTAAAAAAAAAAAAGTAGGCAAAAAATTAAATTTTGGCCTAAAATTCTAATTTATAGACGATTTAAAGTTTTCAAATTGTAGATACTTACTTTAGTTGCTAACTTTTTACTCAATTTTGTCAATTTTTAAAGTGATTTTTAAGTTCGAAACTTTGACCTAAAGTTAAAATTCTAAATTTTTAGACTTTTGTAAATGGTTACTTGTACTATAAGTATATAAGTGTAGTTGTAGGTACGAAGGTGAATAATCATTTTTGGATCCATGTATTTTATGTGTAAAGGAAATTGATGACATAAATTCGTTTATGAGTTGTAGCTTAAGTATTTCATAGAGGAGAGGATAAAGAACGGAAATAAAGCTTATTTGCTCGACTTTTAGAAGCAGAACTTGAAGGTTTATGCCATCATATAAAATATCTGTAGAAAAGCAGTTTAAATATCGAATAAAATGTAAATGTTGAATAATCTCCGGTCAACTCTCAACTACTCATTTTTGACAGAAATTTAATCCATTATCTTACTATGTACATACATATATCTTAATGTCTAAGGATAAGTACTTTATTTTTTACTTTTATTTATTTAAGGTGGAGATGTTTGGGTCCTTGCTATTCGTAAGTTTACAAAAGAAATACTGAAAATTCTAAAAAATTCTAAAAAATTATTAAAATATATCTTACCTATGCCCTATTTAGAATCATCAAAACCTGCCGATTCGGGGTTTTACATTTGTGAAGTCAATTCCAATCCAACACTTCGATCATTCCACAATCTTACTGGTAATTATCATCCTTTAGCACTAGCTTTAGTAGGGTACAGTAAAACTTACATATATATATAAGTTACTCGAATATGACCTTAATAAAGAACAAAAAGTTTAATCTAGATATAAATATGTCTA
Source organism: Nanhermannia cf. coronata Gr-Ori-00579 (assembly GCA_034699045.1). NCBI lineage: Eukaryota > Metazoa > Arthropoda > Arachnida > Sarcoptiformes > Nanhermanniidae > Nanhermannia > Nanhermannia cf. coronata Gr-Ori-00579. The sequence continues at coordinate 6,088 of JAQIXA010000815.1, forward strand.
ATGACTTGAGTCCATTAGACATTTTTATTGGGCATCTACTAAGAGTAGGGTACTTTATAAATATGTTTTACTGTCTTTTCCAATATTTTGAAATTTCTCATTTAATTGCCCATTTTTACAGTCATATCCTTATCTATACAACCACCAAATACAAGTTTCACCGTTCCAGCAGAAGGTGAAGATATTCCATTTGATGAAAGCTACTCAAGTTATAAGGTAACTACCCTATATCCACTTAATACATACATGTAAAATGCAAAATTTCTGACATAATAGTGCAAAATATCAAAATTCCCCTTTTGTTACATCAGTTTGCATACCTACTACAGATAGTACATTTGATTGTTAATTCAACCTAATTTACAAAGTGCCTAAAGGCTATATTTGTTCAGAATAATTAGAATTTGAATTGTATTTTAAATTGACATACCTATTCCAATTTGCTTACATATGAATTTTATAGTTTATCAATGAAATTAGATTGCAAAATATCTCTGACGAATGTACTACGTGTAGTATAGACTATATGGAAAAGTTTTGTAAATCTGATTTTGTTGATTCAGATTTCAGATCCAGATCCAGATAGATTTGTAATTTGATTATTAAAATTGCTTACAACAACTAAATTTCTAGTAGTGAATTCCTTTAAGTTTGATATTTTGCTTATTAATGTAATTCTCGCTTTTGTATATTTATCTACCTACTTATCTTTAGAGTTAGACTTAATTGTAATGAAAAATTTATTGATTTATTGAGTTGAATTTTGAATATTTGTACTTACCTATGTACTACTTTTTCAGAGGGGTTCTATAGATGGTCATAATTACACGTCTTGCTGTCAATCTATGAACATTTCAAAGGACTGCCTCGGATTTTGCACACTTTCCTCTATACTTGAGGGAAAAACTGGTAATTTTTAATAAAATAAATTTAGCTTTAGATGTCACAAATGGCAATTCGGTTCCTAAATTTTTTCTAAATATACTAGTTACTAGTAAATGATACACATTTAAATTCTAAAGATAATGTAATAGGGTGTATACAATTTTTTTATAAAATTCTAGACACTTCTTAACCATTTTAAATAGTCAAAATAGTCAAAATTTTAAATATTTGACTAATATACTTTGCAAAAAGTACTATACTGTCTATATTACAATTTGTGGTACCTACTTTGTATGTACTTATGGTACTTAAATGGTATTTTAATCATTTTTTTTTCTCAAATAGGTGATCCAACTTTGTGCGAGAATGAGTTTCCATCGATTGTAAAGTGCATGGCTGGTAATTAGCGAATTCTAATTATAATCTATAAATAAAGATAAGATCAATGAAGCCAAATAAATTACAATTCCCAGCATGGATTTCCCATTTAACTTTCACCCTTTGAATACCTACATTATTATAGTACCTTACCATAGTTGTGGGTTATTTAAGTACTTGTATACAATAGTACTTTATAGCCCAACTTTTTACTGCCTTTTATAATGTAGATTTGTTCAAGTTTTAGTAAATTTGAAATGTCAATTTCGGTTATGACCCAAAAAAACCGAATAAAATTAAACTCTCATTTCATGACACGTTATGTTATGTTATACCATACATATACCATACTATACAACACACACGAGGTCTTATATTGATTTACTTTATTTCGCAACATTTTTTTTTGGAAAAATCGATAATCAATTATGCAGTATGAGTTTAAGTTGACATTCTACAGTAGTACTAGTTTGATTTATAGTTATAGGTTATATGGCTTAATTATTTTATTGTATTGACTTTATAGACGGACGAGATCATACTGGTTGTTGTATCCGTGAATCTGTTCCAGATATATGCCAAGATTTGTGCCGGTAATTTGACCTCTAATCAAATATATGAACTACTTACATACACATAGTCTTGATGTATTTTTAATGGTCTGAATCAAATTTCATGAATTTATTTTTTTTGGAAATTTAGTGGGGAGTATACAACAGTGACAGACAATGTGAAGACTCACTTTAGTTGTCCTACTTATATTGAAAGAACACTTTCCTGTATTGCTGATGGAATTGGTAAATATCTTTAGAAAATATAGTGCTCCTGCTTTTTTTTGTAACTTAAATACTAATAGGTCGTATTTCAAAATTTTCTATAAGATAATTCTTTTTTCTTTATCATAAGATAAGTTTTTTCTCTATACTTATTTTTAATAATCTAATTTTAATGGTAAAATGTTGGGCACATTCATATGACATAATAGTATATATGTAAAGGATAATCATATTACATGTAAGTTATAAGATTTTATAACTCGGAACTACTTGAATTTATCAAAAGCTAAGAAAATCCTAGTTATTAAAATACCTGGAGAGTGACTTTTTTAAAATTTTAAACTTGAAAATTATAGAAAATGCTTACTACAAACAACCTTGCAAACATTCCTAAACTTTATACTTCAATTTTTAATGAATTTCTACTTAACTGCACCTAAAATTGCTAAAAATTTTCCCTTCAAAAACTCCATTTAGTTATAGTTGTAGGAACTTAATGTTGAGAACTATTTTTTGAGGAGCATATGGTTTACTTAAAGTTTTACTTTCTTTTAGATACTTTCATTTCCCTTTTTTTCTCAAACTACAGTAGGTAGCATTATTACAAGTAAAAAGTAAAAGTACTATACTCTGTAGCCTATCTAGTAATATTCTTCTAAATATCGTTAATCACCATCACATACTACTGTATACATTTTTACATTTTACCAGCTGATACAATAAACTAATGAACCTGTCGGACATAAAAATGTGCGAGAAAAGTATGAAATTGTTTGACAGCTAGTTAAAAGCTAGTACTGATACAAATGAGAGATCATTTTACAAGCAAAGCGAAGAGTTTTTTATATGGTTTTTTTTGACAATTTTTTTTCATTTTTTTTGATAGAAATCCTGCCAAGTGAACCACAAAATCTGGAGGCGGTTGCCCTTAACTCGAGCTCAATTAACGTGACATGGATGATTCCAGCAAAAAATGGCGATACGATCACTGACTACATTGTTAATGTGACTACTTTGAGAACATTTGACCCACCTTATACCGGGGATCATGGGTATGGAGTTGATACACCGGAAGCTTCACCACAAATTCAAAATCAGAATGAAAAATTTGACTTCAAGGATCGTGAAGGATTCCCATTCGTTCACCCAAGAGAGCCTGGAAAACCAGAAGATGGTTCATCAACACCATCACCATCAACAAGTACAACAAAAAAGCCAGTCGATCCTGATGGAAAAACTTATGAACATGAGGATAAAGAACTCTCTGCCGAGGATAAAGTGGAGACCAAAATGATGCAGATTAAGGTTAGAGTAGTACCTTACTACTATGTAATACATAGAAAGTAAATTTAAATAGGAAAATAATTACAATTGACTATCTCAATAAGGAGCCAAAGGCTTCTTTTAATGCAATATAAGAACTACCTATACAGAATATCACATTTAAAAAAGGTTTAGATTTAAATCTGATCAACAAAACATGTAAAAATTTCTCTTTTTTCTCATAAAAATCGGTTAATTTAGTCAAATTTAGGATCCTTATGGTTAGTGTAAAGTAACAAATAATATAAATATAAATACTCTAAAGAAAGTTCAATTCTTACAATTTTTAGAAAAATTATCCAATCTTTGTCAATATGCACAATAATTAACAGATCTTTGGCATTTAGAGATTCTTGATTTTGATCAGTGTAGCTGTGTAAGGTTACCTTATGCAGGAGTTATATTGTACCAGTTTTATTTAAAATTTTTGTGTAAATCGAGTTGGCAAAGTTGTACAATTTGATAACTTGACTCTTGGATGAACTTTTCTCAAGAAAAACTCATAGTCAATTCAATTTTGCAAAATCAATAATAGGGTTTAAAATTTGTCTTGATTTTTTTTACTTGAGAAAGAAAAGCTCAAGTCTTATATTGAATTTTTAGCTCGCTTTCATCAACAAACGAGTATTTCAAATGGTCATAGTCACTTTAAGTAAGAGAGTTGTACAAGTAGACAAAATTTGAGATTACAAGTTGAGAAATGAATGAGACTTTTTTTTAGAAAAAAAGCTAACTTTTTTTGACTTTTCGAGAGCTTTTTATTTTTCAGTTTTGTGCTTTTTTTAGGGTTGAGAAATTTTAAGACTATGTTTAAAAGGATTATAATCGAAATACCAGTGTAGCTCTACAATGTCCATGTACCTATATGTATTATATGTAATACTAAATACATGGATAAGATAAATAAGATTTCATGATTGATTTTATTGATTACAGGTTCATCCTGATTTAACATCAACTATAATCACAGACTTGAGACCTTTTACAATGTATGTACCTTATAATTCAATTTTAAAATTCATATTTTCTATAATTTTTTCTAAATTTTTAGGTATGAAATAAGTGTGAAATCTTTCAACATCCATGGTGGTTCTTTACCATCTTATAAAGTTCGGATTTTGACTCTGCCACCTGGACTATCAAGACCTGAGCCTGTGTCAGCACCTGAAATCCCGGACATCAAATCCTGTTGTGTGAAAAAAGGTGTCAGTTCTGAAATGTGAGTTTTCAACACTGAAAAAAAATTAAATTTAACATCTATTGGTATTGGTCCATGTAAAGAAAGGGATAATAATCGGTTTTGAAAGTTTTTTTTTCAAACTTAAACTTGTGAATGAGAATATAAATGGGAATTTTACGATAACTTTTCAAGATCATGAAAAAGTTTAAGTAAATATGACATGAGTGGGTATCGATTGAAAGAATTTGAGTTTATCTAAGGAAATATACCTATCTAGTAGTAGTGCAGTACTGATAGTAGTAGTAGAATGCAATATGTTTTAGTAGTATTTGTATTCAGGGCTGAAACTCGGGCTTTTTGCAATAAATCTCAAAGTTATTGGAGAAACTGGGGAAAATGTATTACTAGATTTGATTTGACATTTCTACTATCCCTACATATAAAGTATAGCACATGATGCCAATAGATTAACAGTTTAGCACTAGTTTGATTTTGATTTTTTTTGAAATACTAATAAATTGACAATTTTATCCTATATTGAAGGTGTGTTGAGAAACTTTGCGATCCGAAAAAAGCCACAAGTATAGAAATACCAGATTTGATGGTTTGTGCTCCTTGGTATGTTCAAAATTTTGTGTATTTTATACTATAAAATTACATAATATTCTGTATTTCGGTTTTTTAGGACGCCAGATGTTTTTGCTTGTTTGGCAGGTACTTACATATGCATGAATATGCAAAAAATTCAAATTATTCACAAAATTTTAATAAAATTTTGAATTTTCTTAGACCAAAAAGACCATACACCTTGCTGTCTTCAAAGGTAATTTTAGCAAGTTAAACCACTTCAACTATCCCGAATAAAAAAAGCCTTGAAACTTAGATCAAACTTGAAAAAGTGATTTTGAAAGCCTTTTTTCAAAATATCATGCGTTTTTAACAAGGTTAAAATCTAACAATTTTGGCAATTTAAACTACACTATTATGGTATTTTTATAAGCCAAAATTTTTCAAAAATTTAATTTTTTATGATATTTTAACTTATCAAGCTTATGTAAGGCTCTTTATGTGCACAAAAGTTTTGACTAATAATTTATAATATTTCTCAAATTTACAGGGGAATAACAGCACCTTGTTCAGATCTCTGCTCTGGAAATGTGACTAGACTTGATTATCATTATTTCAAGTAAGTTTTAATAACTAAAAATCTAACTAAACTAAACTAAAAATTTAAGTTTTATATAAGAAATCAAACGAGTAAAAACAACTTTAAAATCATAAAATATTAAAAAAGCTCTAGATTTCAAAAGCAATTTTATATTTTATAATCAAAATCAAATGAGAATTTACAATTTCCTCCCCTAAATGTTCTTTTACTTGTCTTGTCGACGACTTAAAAAGTCGACAAATGCAAAATGGGGGAAAGTCTTCACTACCATCCTCTTCTATTGTAATTATGTAAGGCATAAATCAAATTTGCAAGTTTTTTCTCAAGATTTTTCAAATCATTTTATCCCAAGCAATCTGATTAAAATTCAATTTTTTCTCATTTCCCTTAAGCTCCCTTTAAATATATTATTGGATTTTTTTTGTGCCGGCTCAAGCTCTTGACAAAACACTTTAAATCTTTTTCTATTCTGTACATACCTAGTACTTTTCCAGTAATTCTTACCAGCCCCTTCAATTTCTCCTTGAATTTTGTGATTTTTTTCAAATTTGAATATAAATACATATTTTTAAATAATTTTCAACTTCCTCTTTTCAACTCTTACTTTTACAAGTATATGAAAACCATTACAAACACTTACTAACTTTCATATAGGTATTATGTATTTACTCGTTAAAAATAAGTATTTTTTTAGTAGAATAAAGATTTTCTTGACATATTATGCAAAATTTTAATCTATTTTTTATGAAATTCTAGATGTCTGAGATACATGAGCGAGTATTCAAACTGTCTGATGGAGGGGTATGGCGTTTTGCCTTCGTCACCTCGAAAAGTGAGGGTATCAAATGTCCAAGAGGACTTTGCAATTGTCCACTGGTCCCCACCTGACAAGCTGAAAGACACTGTCACCGGATATAATGTGCATTTTAGACCTTTGTCAACATTTGAAAATGAGTATCATGTAGCTCATAATGTCCATACGCCTTTTATCCTCGAGGAACTGTATAATAATGCTGAATACGAGGTACGAATTTCAAATTCTTTCTGCCAAAATGTCAAAATCGTCAGAAAGTTGGATTTTAAATTGACCATCACATCAGTAGAAATGCTCAAAAAAGCTCTAAGAAATTAGTTTTTGTTCATATTTGCATTCACAATCAGTTAAGGGACTCTATAATTTCTGTACTCCTTTATTGGAAATAAAGTAGAGTACGGCTTTCATTTAGAATAGTTACTCTATGAGGTTATATTCTTCTTTATATATAAGCTTCCATTTTTAGGCTACCTATGTTATGTGAGTACCTTACATATATATATAGAAATTTTACTCTAATGGTAGCAGGTACAATACAATATAGTACATATAGTCCCAAAGGTCATTAATAGCATAAGAGAGAAAAGTGAATTTTATCTTTATCAAATTTTTTTAAAGGCTAGTAATGTTAATCTCATTTCTTTCAAATAAATATAACTTAATAACGTTCTTAATTTAAAAATACATTAATTATGAAAATTGCATTCTTTACAGCATCCTTTACCTACAAAAATTGGGTGTTTGTATATGATTAAAAGTCAACTTGTTTCATAATTTAGATAGGGCATTTTTTATAAAATTAGCAAAAAAGTTTTGTAAAAATGCACTTGATATTGAAAAGATACTATTTAAAGTACCCTACCTATTATAATTTCAGAATCTTGTTAATTTATACATTTTTTTAATGAATAATTGAATGATTTCATAAACTTGTGACTACTTTTAACATTAAAGGTGTACGTGGAGGCAGTGAACGAGCATGGGGAAAGTCAGGCAAGCCCTCGAGTCGTTTTCAGGACAGCGGATATGCACGAGGAACTCGCAGAACTCGAAGAAGAAACAAATGCCTACAACGAGACTGCATGCTGTTTAAAGGTATAACTTTCAAGTCTCATTTCTAGGATTTAATTAGGTTACTCATTTAATTTTTAATTACTCGAGAAAGCGAAAACTGGGCCTAGAAAAATGATTTTTTGTATCTATTGTCATTTACCATTTACATAAAGGTAGTATGTACCTATAATATTTGCAATATTTGTACCCATAATTTATACTCAAATTATGTTACACCGTAAAAACAATTTTTTTCGTATAAGACAATATATTATAAACTTGTAAACTCTTGGTAAGTAGCATTCAATTTATAATTCAATACACTTATCAATCTACACTTACACAGTTAATTTCGGGAGATTATTAATCTAATTTTCAGAGTCGACTTTTAAATGTTAGATCAACCTAGGTAGGGTACTATATATAAGTAATAAGTACCTACCTACTAGACTAGGTAGAGAATAATAAGCCTTTTAAGATTTCATAGTTTGTAGTAGTGTTGATAATCTGTATTAAATGATGTGATTTAATTATTTTTTAGGCTGGAATGTCACATGAATGTCTACCATTGTGCAACTATGATGCTTCGATGTCGGATATCCGAACTTTGGCTTTGGGTTGTGCTCCAGAATTCCATACTTTACTCAAATGTGCAGCTGGTATATACTTATTACTCAAAGTCTCGATTAAAATCACAAAAAACCCAAATAACTATAGTACAGTACGAGTATAATACATTTTGAAATGCTCAGGTGGCCGAGATCATTCCCAGTGTTGTGCTCGACGAGGTGTGACCGAAACCTGTATCGACATTTGCTCAGCTCGGGTCACCGATTCCCTGCTTTCTCTTGCCGAAACATGTCTACCTTTTATTGGAAATATCGTCCAATGTTTTGAAGAAGGTAATTTCATTTTAAAATTCTAAATGACATTTGAATTGTGAATTTTCAATCTTAAAATGTTCAAATTTGCATTGTAAAAGCTAATATTATATGCTAATTTGTATTCTAATTTATGTATTTTTTCCAGGAACTGATTTGATTCCAGGCCCAGTTGCAGAATTCCATGCAGTTTTCATCACAGATACGAGTGTAGCCTTGTCTTGGGAGCCACCAGCAAATTCGAATGTATCTACCTATGAGGTCTATTATCATATGGCTGATCCGTCCATAGGACCTGAATTGTCATTTCTAGCAAATTCTGTAAATAACTTTTCCGAAAAAAATGACAAACTGATTGATATATTAATACAATGTATCCTTAATTCTTCTTGTAGATCAATGTGACAAGTTCTTCGGTTGAAGTAGAAAATTTGACAACAAATTCAGTGTTCCAATTTTATGTTGTGGCTCGAAATGAGCATGGATCCTCTATACCTTCTGCTATGGTTCTAGTCAATGTTTCAGCAGAATGTAAGACCATTTTTGATACTCGAGTAAAAAAATTATTGAAATTGTTTTTCTTACTATAGCTTTCAATGGCACGAAAATCCCCGGTATTTTGTCAGCTCCACATTCATTGGTAAAAAATTCATAAATCCTTATACATATTGCAAATTTTTACAAAATTTTGTGTTTTAAAAATAGGTGGTGGCATCACATTCTGCAACTTATGTACAAATTGTTTGGCAACCACCGCAATTCTCGCATCCTGAGGATAGAATTACTTACAAGTAAGGATAAAAAGCCAAATTTCACACTTTAAGTACCCTACATATAAAAGAATTCAAATGTCAAATTTACCTAATATCCTACAAATATTTAATGTTATGTATATGCTCAAAATAAGCTTTTTTCCAAATTGACTTGAATTTTATCAAAATTTTCTCCGATGAAATATAAAGTTGAATTTTCTATAGCTAGTTGTTAGAATATAGAGTCAAAATTTAAAAAAAAAAATCAAAAAAATTATAATTTTTTTTAAAACTCCATAATCTAATTAGTAAATTTGAATTTTTGCAGAGTATACCATAGAGGTGTCAAAGAGCAGGGAAATAATGTTACAGAAACCTTTATCAATTCAATTTCACTCGAAGATCTCAGTCCAAATACACAATATATAGTCTATGTGACTGCAGTCAATGACAAAGGTATGTAGTACTTATAATTTTTATCCAAATTACAAAATTATATATTTTTTTGGATATTCTAGGAGAATCACCACCATCAGAAACGTTAATTGCTTGGTCTGATCCTGCTCATTCGCCTTTTGTTGAGGTAATATACTTGTAGACAATATAGGTAATTTAACAATGATTTGATTTTTTTCTAATTTTAGCCACCAAGGATTCAACCTATGAATGCTCTAGTCGAAGGCAAATCAATGACAGTATTCTGTGTCGCTTTAGGAGGTACGAATTTTTCATAAAAATACTTATTTTTGAGACTAAATTTTGACAAATTGATATTTTTGTAGATCCTACCCCAACCATATCACTGTATATCAATGGAAAACTGATAAAGTCTGAAAAAAATCGTCATTTAACTCAAACCATTGATAATATTTCGAGAGAATTTGAAATTGTATCTTGTTATGCTGATAATGGATATGGGACTCCAATGCAAGCTGCGAGAAAAATCCAAGTGTCATGTAATTTTCTATTTGATATTACTACTACATACTACTACTAGTATAAATTAAGAAATTTGCATTTTTGAATAAAATTAACATTTTCTATTTGATGAGCAGATGCTCCAAGTATTCATGGATCTGAAATGAATTTTGCATCAATTGGTGATACGGCCACTATACTTTGTACAGTTGATGCTTACCCAGAACCGAAAGGTTAGAGACTTTAAAGATTAAGGTTATAATCCATGGTTTTTTTATAAAATATTTTGTATATTTTTTCCAGTTGCCTTTTGGAAATCAGATAAAGATAAAAGTCCAATTGTCAGTGGAATCAAATATCAAATCGATTTAGACGATAACCATTTAGAGGTTTGAATTACATATTATTTTATAGTCATTTTTACAAGATTTCTAAAAGATTTTTTTTTTGAATTTTACAGCTCAGAAATAAATATAATTACAAATTAAAGATCTCAAATGTGTCCCAGGATGATGTCTCAAGTTATTTCTGTCATGCTGAGAATCATTTCGGGGAAGAGACGAAAGCATTTAACCTTCAAGTTAGGAAATCTCAGGTTTGATTATCGAAAATTTGTTTACAATTTACAAAAACAAAATTTATGATTTTGTAGGATCTAACGGGTAATATCACAGAATGTTGTGTCCAGAATAAAGTCAGTTCAGGATGTTTAGACGCTTGTGGTTTTTATTTGGACATTGAGGCAGTTATTGATAGAGCTGAATGTATCGGAGACTTTGATAAATTAATGAAATGTGCTGCAGGTTTGTACTATTTCTAGAATTACTCTAATTTATTGGCCAGTTATGTTGTAAAAATACACTTTAATTTAATAACACTAAATAGTCAAAAGTACCCTATTATTTTGAGCATCTGTAAAATACAGATATGTACCCTAGTGAAAAGTAGATAGGTATATGAGAGATTTTTAGACATATTTTTAAGCTTTTCGACAGATTTTTTTTATCTACTTATAACAAGCTCGATGAGTTATATTTATTAAAAAACTTTATTGAGTAAGTATTTGTGTAATTGTTAGATTAATCAATAATAAATTAGTTATCAGGTAGTTTGTCTTATTAGGTATTGAATCTTAGGTATTGATAATTGAATGGTATCAGGTAGTTTGGAAAAATAAAATTTTTGATAACTATTTAGATTCTCGGGATCACAGAAGTTGCTGTTCCAGTTGGGGAGTTCCAAAACGATGCTTAGATTGGTGTAGAGGAGAGGTTAGATTTTATAAAAATAATTTTTAAACTATGCCTATATGCAATCAGTTATGAGTAATAAAATGAAATGAAATGAAACAATTTTTTAAATTAGCCCCTATTACAAAATGGAGAACTTTGTGTTTTACAAAACACTAAAGCAATTTTACAATGCTTCCAAGAAAATAGAGGTTTGAAATAATTTACATATTAGTATTATATTATACCTTGTTAATAAATGCAAAAATTTTAATTGAAATTTTTGATATTTCCAGACCTGCTGCCTGGTCCACCACAAAAACTCCGATTTGAAGTTTTATCTGACAATGAAATCAAATTACATTGGAACCCACCTGTAATTAATCCACAAGCCGCCCTTATATACAGGTATACATTTATACAGAGTAGAGCATTAGTCTTTTTTTTATGGAAAATAATGGACAATTGTCAATTTTCCAGGGTATTTTGGAGAGTTTTGAACTCAAAAATGTCAGAGAAGGTTGATACTCAGGGTTTGTTTGTTCGACTTGATCGATTGAAACCAGGATCTACTTATGAGTATGATTTTTAATTTTGAATAAAAGTACAAGGAACAATACTAATTATTAATATTTTCTATTGTATTTGTAGGGCTTTCGTAAAGGCTGGAAATCATCATGGAACAAGCATTTTATCAGAACAAATTATTTTTGCAACAGAGGATAATACTATTTCTTCAGCTAGATCAGGTATATCCACTTCAAAAATCTCTAATGATCCAATTTTTTTATGATATATTTAATTTAAAAGTATATACTTTTACTTACTTACAATTCAAGTAGGTTCAAGTTGAAATTTTCAAACTAAAAGGATTTAAAAGCTTAAATTTTAAACCGAAATATTTTGTTTATTCAACCTTTTTTAACATATCATTACAGATTTTGTCCATATTATAGATTTAGATTGAATAATAAGTTTTCAAGTTAATACGCCGATTACTTTTAAAATTTAATTTTTATTGCAAAATTTTTATTGCAGAAAGTTTTGGCTTCTAAAAGTTTAAATATTTTTGAAAAATATTTCCAAAAGTTTGGAAAGTTTAAATTTTATTCAATTTGTATTTCAGAATTGGTTTAAATAGTAACAATTCCATATCTTAAAGGCTACGATTGTAGATTAATCTATCCAATTAAGACTTAAGTGTGATTTTAAAATTCAATATAGAATATCATATTTAAAAATTTTTCAATGCATTGAAAATAAGTCTAGAGAGTACTTAAATAAATATCTCAGTTAATCTTTAAATCTTGAGAAAAAAATGAGTACCTACTATTTTCTAAATTTATGACAAATTGATACTTTTAGCGGGCAGTTCGAGTGCAGGGCTTGGTGTAGGATTGGCATTCCTTATTCTGTTCCTGATAGCCGGTGTTGTGGGTGCAGTTTGGTTCGTGAGAAAACGACAATTCGGAGCAAAACCTACGAACGGTGCGATCGCTTTTGAAAATCCGTCTTATATCCGGGAATCAAATCCGGATGCTTCGTTGCAACATGTAAGATTACCAATTTTAAGGCAAATCCAAATACATATAGGTGTAGATAGGCACAAATTTTAAGTTATCGTTATCATAAACATCAAATTCATATTATTCTAATGAAGCAGCCAATCTAAAAGCCCAATAATTCAAAATTTGCAAGTTTTCTCTTTAGGATACTTTTTACTTAAAAAGTCACTTGTGACTCATAACAAAACTGTACTACATATATAAGTGCAAAGATTTTGCACTTTTTTTTACAATTTAATTAATTTTAGGAGTAAATCATGTAATAATACTTTATTTTATATAAGTCTTCATAATTAATTTAGAAAAGTATTAAAATCACACAATTTTTACATTTTTTGATGATTAGAATGTTTACCTAATTATATTGAAAAAATCTTGGGAATTTCTCTAAAATTTTTCAATTTTTTATAATTTTAGACAAATGGTGAATTATCCTCGAGTACTACGACAAGTAATGGTGGTGTAGCCAGTGTAAGTAATCGAAGTAATGGATCAGCCGTAAATGGCTGGCACACAGAAATGCTTCAAACACCACTAAGGACTGAGACTGAAGTACCACCAACTTTTTACGAAGAATTAAGGTAACTATCTAATACATAATAAAGTCAAATTTTTGCAATTTTATTAAATCTCGAAATTTCAGGCTTGGTTCTGAAGGTGCAGGATTCAGAAGGCAAGGACAATTTAAAAGATTTTGATTTGTTTCATTTTTTTAAAGCTTTTCTTTTTTTCTGTTTTTTTTTTCTAGACTGAAGCCTTAATTACTTACTAGAAAAAATCATAAAATCTCGAGTGACCTTTTTTAGATCTTTTTTTCTAAAAATATACATAAAAAAATATTTTACACACACAACACAACACAAATGAAACGCAAATTGCAAATTAAAAACAATCTTCTCGTCAACAGCTTAATATATAAAATAGTAAGTACTTACTACTACTGATATAAAATATCAATAATGGACAATGCACTTATCTTTAAGTTCATTGGAATATAAGAAAAAAAAATATTTACTACAACAAAAAATACTTGTATTTTTAGTCTAAATGGATAATTTAATACAAATAATGCGATATGTTACATACATAGATATAGACATTATACTAGTACATGTTAGATACATAGGTTAAGGATAAGTGTGAGTTATTTTGTGATTTTAAGGATAATATGAATTTTATTTTAAGCAAAGAAGCGTGATATAAAAATTTTTTTATTTAAAATTTTACATTAAATCTATACTTAAGTACTACTATATGTATAGTACTATTAGTAGAAGTATTATTGTTATACATTAAGTAGAATTTATAATTTTTATAATTAAAGTTAGGTAATTTAATTTCTTGGCCCGACTGGACTGGATTCAGTTAACCTACAGACAGTAATATAATGGTAATGTAAAAAACTTGTTAAATATATTTCCCTTTTATTTGCTCAGTTTTTGATTTTTAGGATAAAATATACTTACCTAATATACCTAAGTTAGTAATTATCTTAATTAAGTACCTACTTATTCAAATTTAGAAATACCTTAAGATTATACACTAGAGTAGTGTAAAATGTTCCTAGCCTTTAAGTATTTAATTATTACATATTACAAAACCTTATACTTAAGTATCAGTATATGAATGAAAATGCAAATGGCAACGTACGAGTATTATTACAATTCATTTTAGTTCAATGTTCCATAAAGTATTTCAATTTCATTTGTTATTATAATTGAAAAAAGTATGGATTTTATATCAATAAGAAATCAAACTATTAAGTAAATTCAAAGACTTTTTTTAACGTTATTTATTCATGAAATCATGCGATTAGCTACTAATACAATTGATTAGATTAGATTTTACAAATTTGTACAAAAAATTTACAAAATTTCTGAACACATTCGATATTTTTTCAAGTCTTACAAAATGATTTTGTAAAATTCGGATTGCGTAAATTAGCTTTATTTTAATACATAGTTATACATACATATAAATAGACAGTAGAAATTTAGTAATGACTAATCACAAGCTCAATTTTTTTTACAAAATTATAATTATAAAATATATATCAGGCTTTGTACATTTTTTACAATTTGCACTTGATACGATACTGGTGTAAATTTATTTAAGTAAAGATCCTCGATCTATTTTGCAATATTCTCGGCCTGATCTAGGCTTAACTGTGGCTGAACTATTCGATTTTTTAATATTTACATGTGCTTGTTGAACATGCGCTTGTTGAATTGGATTCTTAATTGGTTGATTAATTACTTCAATTTTTGGATATATTATTGGCATTTGAACCTGACTAGTTGGATAATCTTGAACGGGAACTTGAGGGCTTTGATTTGACATGAGAATTTTTACATTTTGTGGATTGAATCCCATTTCTTCGATAGTTTCATAATGTCGATTTGAAAGATCTGGTCTTATCGAGACTGGCTGAGGTTTTATTGGATAATGACCATTGGAATTTTGTATAGATTTTTTACATCCATCTTGAGATAATTTGGTACTTATTTCAGTTTCAGGTGGTTTAATTGATGTTTTAGTCTTTGTAATAGTTGAAATAATTGAAGGTGTCTGCTGGATATTTGGATATCTTCCACCAATTTGAGATTTACGAGGTAGTGATTCGTGGATGCATAAACTGAAAATATTAGAAAAAATTACTAGATAGTTTGTTGGATGGTAGGGTAGGTACTATTCAAATAGGTAAAATATCATTTGCCAAGTTCATACCTACATGTAAGTTTAAAATTACTATGGTATTTGGCAAGAATTGAGTTAAATATTTCAAAAACAGTAGAATTTTTTAGAACTCGATTTATTAGCAAAAGGTGAAGAAATTTATAAAGAACAGTACGTTATTCGTTTCGTAAACCTCTGCCTCTGATTAACATACCTACTCTTTATTTTTTATGTCGGAAAAATAATTTCAAAAAGGTACAAAAAATCGGTTTTTTAAGTCCTTTATCTACTGTTATCATTTCTTTGTTTCTGAAAAATCAATTTTACAATTAAATGCTTCCAAAAACTGAGGTAAAATTAATATTTCAGAGCTGACCCTATGATAAATATCCATGAAAAATGTATATCGCATGTTCTTACCTTCCAAAATCTAAAAATAGTGAATTGGTATCTTCAAAAAAGTTCCCATCAGAAACTCCAGAATCGGAACTGCTGACCGAACCCCTGTGGGCACCATGGTAAGTCACCGATTTATTTGATGGGACACTCGATGACCTCCTCAATGGCAAAATAGTAGCATTACTAATTACTTTTGAATTGTCATTTTTCTCATATGAGTCTTTTGATTTCTCTTTAATTAAATTTTTGGTTTTAGGATTAGGTTTCGGTTTTTTCTTTTCCTGACTTGAGAAATCCGAAATAATTTTTCGACATTCCATCTGAATTTCCGTCGAGTTTTCATAAACTTCGACTTCAATTTCACAAGTCCCACTACTAAAGTCAAGATTTGCATAATTGTTGGATTTAATCGGTTTTTTGGGTGGGAGCATCGCAGGTCGGCCACTCCCTGTTGAATAATCAATATTCATATAATTCCCTTGTACTGTATCACAATGGTTTTGCTGAATTTTTGGCATTTTCTTTGATTTGTCAATTTGAGCATAAATTTGATTATTATTGACAAGTGGCATTTGTTGAGTTTGGTTTATTTTTGGCAGCATATGATTTGTATATAAATGTCCATGGTCGATTCCAGTTGAATTTGAACTTGAATTTGAGACTAGAGGCATTCGACCACATCCATCGACCTTTCCACCGGATCCTGAACTACTTGTTGAAGTTGCCATAATTTGTTGATTTTGTTGTTGGATTGCTTGATTTATTAGTTGTTGTTGCTTTTCTTCTTTTGTTGCTATTGCAATCGCTGATGGTGGGATATCGTAGTTTTCTAATGGATCTTTTGGGGTCGAATAAAGGTTTTCCTGATTTTGTTGTCTATTTGGATTTGGACAATGCTGGCAATTCACAACTTGACAGGCATTTCTCGGAAAATCGTAAAAATCTATAGCTGAAATCGACATTGGCTGATTTGTTGTTCCACAACTGGAGGCAATTGATGCTCTATCTCGATGCATTTTCTAAAAAATTCAAAAAATATTGTTTTTATATTTTTCAAATTTTTAATCTCTACTTTGTTAGGTATTATGAAAAAATTCCAATTATGTAGTTTAAGAATATGAATATGTTATAGCGAGACAAAATTTGACCAAAAAATGGGAAATTGATCACAAAAGATAATAATTTTGAAAATTAAAAACATAACATATCCCAGAACTATTAAACAAACAAGGTAGGTACCAATACAATATGAGTTGAACAAAGCATGCTTTTTAATATAAATTTTAAAAAATTGATAATTTTAGCTCAAATAATGAATTTTCCAATTTTGAGGTTGAATAATTTATAGATATTTGGAAAAATAGTAGAGTATGATCAATAAAATGTATATAGGGTATTATGTGTAAAGTAAAATTACCCTTGCTAAAACGGTAGTCTCAATACACCTAGTACAAAGTGGATTCCCACAAATACTTTGCATTTTAGGAACATCGTAATAATCTTGACTTTGACATTGTCCTCCTTCAACTACAAAATTGTTGCAAAATACCTGAGATTTTGATTTCTGATTGTAATTAGTTGCTGTTGAGTGACAGTATCCTTCAAAAATTTAAAATTTAAACCCATTTAAGTATAAACATACTACCAAATATTATAGGTACTAGTAACATACTAGTACGATACTCACCTGTATTGCTAGTATTAGTAGGTGGTGTAAATCGTCCCTCATCTCTAGATTTGGTATACCTATGTCCAGGATTATACTTTTGACCTTCTGAAGAACCATGTGATGAAATGCTCAGTCGATCTGACCGATCTGAAGATCCAAAACTACCACCACACAAGTCTCCCTTGGTACTGTGAGAAACATTGTGGATATGATTATGAACCACACCATGGTTATTTGATTCTTTTAAATCCATAGTCCAAGTGGGACTCAGAATATTTTCCTGAAGATGTTGTGCAGCCTGTGATCCCAATTTACTCATACAACTTAAACATCTCTCCATTCCACCTGCTTGTGCTGGTCTTCCTGTGGTTGGATTAGGTGATTGCAAATCCCCATGGGAATCTATACAAACACCCATGGTTTCTCCTTCAATTGAAACTGAATCACATGAGGATAAATCACATCTTGAGGTATTTTCCTGGGCCAATGTAAGTCGATGGGATCGAAAAGACTCGGTTTTGCACAATTCTTCAGCACTTCGACTTTCCCTAGGTCCTTGGCTTTGACACAGACTTGGATTTTGATTTTGACTTGAATTTTGGTACTGGCCTTGGGATTGACCTTGAATTGGAATGTTTTGATTCTCGGGAGGTCGTATCTCTGATAATCTTGGGTTTATTAACTTTCTAGGTGAATCAACTGCAAATTGAAATAAAAGCGAGTTGAAATGTTGTAAATCAAAATTAATAGGATTAAATGTGTACTTAGGACTTAAGATTGTCTTATTGTATAAGTAAGTAGTATCTACATATATCTGTAGTGCAAAATTAATTTAAATAGATCTAGTTTATAGAATTTATTATGCAAAAATACAAAGGAATATATTATATTGTGAATAGAAGGCGGGTCCATAAGAAGCTTTTAATCCCTAGATAAATCACTTTTGTTGTTATTTCGACAAGATTTAGATGAAAGATCGACCCCTTTCAAGTATAAAATTCTTCTACAACAATACTTATTTACTATACATTAGATCTATAGAGAATTTTAATTAGCTCATGTTTACTGCCTACTGGATTGTCCATTTGAATAAGGATTAGCATTTTTCTACAAGATTTAAGATGTTTGCAAAAGGTAAATGCCATTAGGTCATTAATAGGCGACCACAATCAAAATAAAAAATCTCTAAAACTCGAAATTTAAGAGATATACTCGTATGTATTGTAAGTAATACATTATATACACATAATATACCTATCTAATATACCTATCGATAATTTATGTAGGTAATTCAAATTTTAAAAAATAAATTTTGTGATCTTGCCATTTTATTATGGCTTCAGGATTTGAATCATTTCTTAAGGGTTTACTTTTACTTTTAAGGCTAAATTATCTTCAAATGAGAAATATTAATAGTAGGTACAAGCACAAGTACACATAGTAGCATTTAAAATTAAAATTACCCGAGCAAGTTCTCCGACCAGATCCATTCGTAGTATTTGACGATGATCTAGAATTATTTGAAGATTTCGAGCTTCTTATGTCCAGTGCTTCGACTATTTGACCCATTTGTGGTGGATCTGGCACCAAAACGTGGACACCTTCACCCTTCCCGCATCGAGAACCACCCTCGAAAATCAAACGACCGTCCATTACACCGTATCTCCTAAAAATTTCAAAAAATTTCTTAAATTTTGAATATACCATACTATAGTTTAACTTGCTAATCTATAGTTAAGGACAGAAAGGTTTACAAACAATAACATATGCAAAATGTAGAAAAAAAGTGTCAATTTTTCAAAAAATATTCATAAAAAGGTTTTTAAAATTCGGATCTTTTAGATTTAAATCGATTTTCATTGCGGTTTGGAAACAAAAAATCTATACAGAAAAATATCTAAAAAGATTTTTAGTTGATTATTCGGGTTTACACAATACTACTTGTTGCCAACAAGTATACCTAGTTGGTATATAGTTGTAGTATATGTAGTAATCTGTAGCTAGCAATTTATGATTTATTGTAAGTTTCCCTTACCTTAATTGAGAAATATCCCAAAATCCCAAAAGTTTAGGTGGAATTCCTCCAGTTAGACAGAATTTCCGATCAGTTATTGATAGTCGAACAGGACCCGGATTTAATTTTGATTTGAGAGGTGCACTGGCCAATTGAACGAGGAATTGCTGACTCTCCCCGAGGTTGTTCATTATTCGAACAGACCAGTGTATTAACCTATTAATTGTCAAAAAATAAACAGATTTTTCTAAGTAAAAGTATCTACAATAGTTAGAAAAAAAGCTCACCTTTCCCTGTGATCAAATGCAAGAACTAAATTTACATCCTGGCAGATGATGGCTAGAGTATGAGATTCTTTATCCAATGTAAATCCTATAAAAAAAATGAAAATCTGATAAAAAAAATGAAAGCTAACATACACATACACACGTACTTATAAGTATAAGCATTCATTCATAACTTGAAAAAAAGTTATAAAAATTATATTTATTCCAAATTAGGATAATGATAATGATAATGCAAGTTTGAGAATTTATATACCTGTTTCAACACAAAAAAAGTTTTGCAAAGAAAGTGATGCTTTTGTTTGTCCATTTCGGGCTCTTTCTCGCTCATCCTTGTAGAATTGCAACTGGAGGCAATCTATTAAAAAATAGTCAAATTAAAATATTTTAACTTTACTAATGATTTATACTTTAGTATCGGTATGTATCATTTATACTTATATTGTACTCTAGTAGGTAACATTTTACATAATATGTATCTATGTTGGTACTAAACATGCAAAATTCAAAATTTGTGAAAAATTTCGAAATGGATTTCAAAAAGCATGGATTTTAACTAAATATATTTTATATATTTGGATAGATTTGGTCCAATATTGATAATAATGTACTTTAGTATTTAGAACCTAATTTTAAAATCTTGGCTTAATTGCCAAGTCTCAAGTGATTGATTTCAATTGTTTTAAAAGCAATTTAAAACTATTTAAAAAATTTAGACTGCTTTTTACCATAAATATTTCGGAAAACTACTACTCGTAAATACCAGTAGGTAGGGTGTATTCTTATTTGGAGCCAAATGCAAATTCCTTAATTTTTTGCCTATTTATATTTATGTAAACTTCCTGTACCTACTACTATTAGTTTAAACTTTAAACTAAACTTTGGGGATATTTCATGTCTTATTATGACCCCTTTTAAGTTTCATTTTTTTTGGGTGTTAAAGGAAATCTATTTTGTCTAAAATAGACAAAAATATGCAGACTCTTACAATCTAAGGATAAGTATCTTACATATGTATGAGGATATAGGAAATGAGTCTAGTTTCAAAAACCTCAAAGAAAAATAAACAAATTCTGAACTTTTACTTTTTTATCTTCAAAATATCCCCAAAAATCACATTTTTTACATGTCAAATGAAGTTTATTTATTCAATAACTAGTGGAAATAGTAGAAATAGTAGAGCAACAGTATAAGACAAATGAAAAAAAAAAAGTTCATTCAAAGCCATCAATTTTATTTTACTTTCTTTAAATCCAAATCAGCAATGACTGCAATAAATTTCATTGGTACCGCATCGACTGGTTCAAAATGAAAGCCTATACTTACTTATACTTAATTATTGGTCTAAATTATAAATTTTACTAGAATTAGCCCAAAATATAAATAATCTAGAAATAGTAAAATATCAGTGTTTGAAAATTACCGGTGATACAGATATGTATCTGCAGATATGTATGTTATTTTTTCTAATACGATATGCTGCAAAATATTAAGAAAAGTGTGAAATAGGAATAGAAGAATAAAGTTTATATTTTGGGCTAATTCTAAGTAGCATTATAATTTGGGCAAGCCTGTATTTATTTTGAACCAGACAGTGCAGAGACCAGTCGTTATAAAAGTCGTTTCATTTTGTACCTATAGGCAGATAGAGTAAGTATCTACTTAATCTATTAACAGATTAATTCAAGTAGGCACTATCTATGAAAAAACCCTTAAGGCAGATAAGATCTTTAACTAAACACCTGGTTGCATCTGAATCATGATCAATAAGTAATTAAAAGTTACATATCAGAAAATACTATCAAGTCTCCGTAGACCTTTTGTAACAACCCTTTATAATAGGTATAGATGATTAAGATAGGTACCCTACTCTTTATATATCGGATCTAGAAAAACGCCCAAATCATTAAATTTGAGGGTGCTAAACTGCAAATATCTCAAAAAAGATATAAAAATGAAAGGTAAAAAAGTGATGATTTTTCCCCTAACTCTAACATCGAAATAGTATTTTTTTATGAATTCATGGATAAAAATCGATTTTTAACAACTCTATCTTCCTATTATGATAATACAAGTACAGAACCTAGTTACTTTTACGAATATAAAAAAAATTTATAAAAATTTGAATTGGATTTTGTCATGTATCCAAATATTACAAAAAATTGGTGTCTCATTATCAGGTTCAGGTTATCATTTCTCTGATTATAATTTTTTTTCTAAATTTTAATGAATAATATAATATGTTGCTTAATAGGTCTATAAACCAAACAAATAACGTAATTTTATAAAGCCTTCTAATATTTATATAATTTTCCATATAAAATTGACAATCGAATGGTACATTTAATAAACTCTCTTTTTAACATTTCTTCGGCTAAAATACTCGCTCTTTTTGTTGATGTTTCAAAATACTCGTAAAACAGCCTAGTGCAAGGATTCGATATACCTAGCAGATTTTTCAAATCTGATCATAAAATGATCAGAACAAATTATCCATTCATTTTGGTAAAAATGTCAAATTTGACAAACTTTATGTCAAAAAAATGGCGAAAAATCTGAATATAGTTTAAAATTTTGCAAAAATTTTGGTGGGTTAGCTGATACGCAGACACTTTATAGAGAATATTTTATCTGATATGTGTATTTTTTGTAATTTCTTGCAATTACCCGGGAATCGAACATGGGTCCTAACTTTTTTAGTCACAAACCACTAACCCACCACTGGCCCCTGGCCCCTGGCCAAAATCGATTTCGTAAAAAGAACTTGATTTGAACTTGATTTGCATTTTTACATTAACTTTTTGATTTAGCTTTGAAAACCTTGGTTATGTACATTATCTGAGCAAGAGTGGTGCTATGCTCATATATAATTAATACTGAGATTTTTAAAACTGGACTGATTAAAAAGACCATACAATACAATTTTATAGACATAAACTGGAGTTCAGTTTTGTGAATTTGTGAGCAAAACATTTTCATTTCACATTTTCTTGCAAAAAAAGCTGACTTTTATCAATCATTTGTACATATTATGTAATATGTATTATCTATATGTATTATGTAGTTACAATAATAACTAAATACGAGTATGCATAGGGCATAGGCATAAAGTATATTAATCTTAAGCTCTATTGAAGAAAAACTGGAGGGGTTTAGAAATGAGGATATTTGTAATTAAGAGTTACATATCTTGAGAATTGGATAAACTTTGACTATAAAAAGTATCAGTATTTGCCTATTCAGTATTAAATTGCCGAAAAGTGTACTTATGCCTTGTTATAAGTCATCAAAAAGAGAAGTACTTAACGATTACTAGTAAGTACAGTACAACCACAAATTTATTTTTACTACATCATATGCTAAATATACGAGTAGGGTACAACACTACAAGCAAACCATAAGTCCTTAGTCTTATTTTATTCTTTGAATTTAAAATAAATTCATAGAATTCTTGTTAAATTCTAGAGTGAAAAGTTAATTTTTTTAACCTTATGCTAAGTATAATAGGTAGGTATAAATTTACACTTGAACTTGTATCTCTAATAAATGAAATGTATTGGACTTGTAAAGTATCTGTAATACCGATAGAATAGGTTGGTAGAATATCTAAACTACACTACCCAATTAAGTCATATCTTTTTTATTTGACATCTGACATTGACACTACACTAGTATTATAAATTACAATATAAATATGAATTGATTTGCTTCACGGCTTCACGCAATGAATGAAATTTAATCTTTTCTCAATCAAGAAACTAGTTCTCAAATTTCAAGTCACATATTAAATATTAACAACTACGAGACAAAACTTATCTTTTAAATCATTTTCAGGCACTAGTCGAATGCCCAATTAATTCAATACCTAAGCCTAAGGCGAAGATTAAGAGATTCATCAAATTTTTTCATAACATCTTTATCTCAAGAAATATGACTTTGTTTTTAAATAGATATTCAACATTTCTTTGCTATCCATAAAATTCCATGCAAAGTACAGCACAATTTTCGATTTAAAAAAAGTTACCAGAATCAGATATGAAACTGTAAAGATTTTTGATTATGATGAGATACTTTTCTCCAAGTTTAAAAATTAATAATAAGATACATTGAATTATAGTATATGATGCCCTTTTTATTGTATTTTTACAAATTTCCCAAATGTACCCTAATTCCCAGACATATCAAAATTGCTCATGAATTGTTCAGTATAAAACAATAATACAATCTTTATTTATTTATTGCTCATATAAAATATAGTATGTAGTACAAAGAAATAATACTTGTAGTACCCTACTAAGGAGAGTATACAAAAACAGACATACATTTAGATTTTATTTCTATCTTATTCTTTGCCTTTATACTGCTATTCTAAAAAAAGTACTTATATCTAAATCTTATGGGCAATTTTGTTTTCCTGGATCTTGTCATAATGGACACAGATGGGGGATTTAATGGCACATATGGCCAGAAAGTCATCTTAAAAATTTGAGCATTTGTGCCATTCTCACTAAAATAGACAAAATTCAAGAAAGGCTTTGAAAAAATTCTTAAAATTTAGAATTGTACTTTACATTTAAATGGCTGAAGCTATTGAATAATTGATATTCAAAGCCTTGCCTTATACATAATTTTGTTAAGTTTTCACACATCATTACTAATCATTAAACCGACTAATCGAATCTCACAAGTATCTCATTTCTCAATCTAACTTGTTCATAATTTTGAAAAATTGAAAAATAAATTCTTACAAAAAGTCAATATTACCTGCTATAGGTGACAATTTAGTTATAACTGCCCATCGTGATTTCCACTAAAAGTCAAATTATCATTTTTTACTTTTTTAAAAATACTTATATAGACAGTTAAATACTATTTTGAACCTTTTTTCCATCCCTAAATTTGCATGGTCCTTCAATCATAGATGTAAAATGAATCATTTCTCAACTATCAGTATTACTGATATAAGTATAATACTACAAGTTATAATAGTACTTTACATAATATTATTTTGAAAATCGAGATCATTGTCCATCAACACGGGCATCAAATCAAAAAGCAAATAAAAATTAGAAACAACTTGATATTCACATCCACACATAATAATGAGGCAAACGAGGCGTCAAAAATGTAATTGAATAATCTTGAATCTTAAATAATTGTTCTCTTTTGCAAGAATTTTCTGGACATTTCTACCAGGTTTGGTAGTAACTACTTTGTAGTACTACACTACACATAGGTAGCACAAGTCAAGTTCAAGTATAAGATTGAATGTTATTGTCCATCTAAATCATTTTAATGATTAAAACAAGGTCTGAAGATAACCGGAAACTTGTTTTTTTCTAGAAAAAAAATCCTTTAGGTACAATATTTACTAGTATTGTAGTAAATACTAGTACTACTCGTATTAGTACAAACAGACTTTTTCAAAGAAAAAAATTAGTCGGTCTGACTTTGAATTTAAATGTTCAATAATATTTTTTAATTTTCTAAATGATTTTTTTGTACATGGCTGCCCTATAACCTTACCACACAAGTCTTAAAAACTTTGCAAAATTCAGAATTTATTCAGTAGTTTACACTCTGAACTTTAAATTTGTATCATTTATTAATTCTGTACACAAACTCCTCGATTTACTATGTATTGATATATGGCACAAGTACAAGTACAAAATATTTTCAAAAATTAACATTATTTGCCACAATTAAAATAATTTTTTAAGAATAAGTAAGGTTCATTTGGAAGTTGGGAAAAGACTGAAAGGGGTCCGGAAAATATTTTAGATTTTTCGTTTACTTTACTAACTAGTATACATACATATACACAAGTAGAATATTCGACTTATATGGATTGCAAGTTATGTAATATCCTTATCCTCATAAAATAAATACCATTTAGTTCATTTATAAATATCTGTACTGTACTGTATAGAAATAGAAATAGAGTATCTAGTAAGTATAAGGAATAAGGGTAATGTATGGCGATAGGGGAACCTTTTAACTTTCAATTTCTAGGGCCAGATAAACTTGTATAAAGTCAAAATAAGTAGCAGCTGTGTTTAGAACAGAAATAAACCTACTACAGAATATATTGATCTGAATGTATATAGGTAAACAATTTTTTTAAATAATTGACATTTTCAATAGGTATATGACTACCTATAGGTAATCATTACAAAGATAAAGATTAGAATATTTATTCCAAAATAAATAGAAAAATAATGCTTAAGTATAGAGTAAGTACCCTACCTACACTACTGCAATATTTTATTTTATGGTTAGTTACTATTACTGGTGGTATAAAGCTTAATTATAAATATATAGGTAGGAAAACTAGCATGATACTGTATTTGAATCTGAACTGTACACTTACTGTAATACCTATCCTATGTAATACCGACCGATAGATTTATAAATTGAAGCCGAAAACTTTATTTTTTAAAATATTTAAAAATTTAAAAGCTATTTTACTAGTTAATTAGGTATGTAAATTGTTAAAGTCATGTTGCTAAAAATATTTATTACCTGCAGCAGGAGATAGTCTCGACAAAACTGCCCATCGATTTTTCCACTAAAAATTTGTAAAAAATTTCAAATTTTGATTCATTTTTGACATACCTAATACTAATAAGTTTAAAGTACAAACCTTTTTTCCATCACGGAATTTCGTATATCCTTCAAGTAGTACTGTAGTGGGTTCAATTAAAATCTCTCCATCATCGAAGTAAAGATCGGCCACACTTTTGGAATACCTCGTAGAATCATTCATTTTTATTTTTAGCCCATTTTTTCAGTCTTGAGTCTTGACCTTTTTGATCATTTCTAGTAGTAATTCTATTAAATTAAATGAAATCTGAACTTTAACACTTTATACTAGATACACCTACCTAATGGTCATGAGTCTAGCTTTTTCCAAATCCCTACTAAAGTAAATTAAACTAAGGTTAAGGGGTAAATTCCTAGATCTACAGTGTAACTAACCACGGTTTACAAATTTCCAAATTGTGCTAGACTCTTTGAAAAAGAAATACCTAATATTATGAGAAATAATTTTCAAAGCAATTTTAGCAATATCAGCATACCTACCCGATATAGGGAAATAGAACGCAAGCTCCGAATTGGGGTTGTAAAAATACACCCTACTCCAAAAAAACCAACCCTTAAAATCCGGTACTAATTATACCACAATCTATATGACAAACTACCCTTTGAGACTTAAAAAAATCGGATTAAAATTTACTTATGATTTAAGTTAACTAATGGGTTTTATAAACTCGATTTTAAGGAAACAGTTAAAAACAAAAAGGAAATCGATATTGAAGAAAAGTGCGTCAAAATGCGTGCGATATTTTGTGCGTAAGATATACCCGTAGTCCCGTACATTTGTTGCATGGGAAATTTCGATAGGGGAAATGGAAAAAGTCTGAATTTTGTGAATTCGGATTCGGATCGAAACTCAGAGAGAACCTTTAAAAACCATATTCATATACATATATCCTCATTTACTAGAAGTACTAACCTAAACCTATACCAAATCTCAACCTATGCAGCATATAAGGGTAGATAGATACATAGGAAACAGAGGACTTGAAAAATAATAAGTGAATTATTTGTATTTA
Organism: Nanhermannia cf. coronata Gr-Ori-00579; assembly: GCA_034699045.1. Taxonomy (NCBI): domain Eukaryota; kingdom Metazoa; phylum Arthropoda; class Arachnida; order Sarcoptiformes; family Nanhermanniidae; genus Nanhermannia; species Nanhermannia cf. coronata Gr-Ori-00579. Next base: position 33,668 of record JAQIXA010000815.1, read on the forward strand.
CTTTGGAAAGCTACAAGTTATGTTCACCGACAATTCTCTAGAAATGTCAAAAAAAGCGAAATTCGACAAATTGAATCAGGTTCTGAGCATCTAAAATTAAGTTAACAAGTCTATCTATAAGTACAACATACCTTATGTA